>JABUQX010133983.1:0-19244 GCA_015478945.1 Trachelipus rathkii
AAGTTGACAAGAGAGTTTCTTCATAGTTGAAGAATTTACTAAGTATGATTTAGAAGCATAACACATTTTTAGTGGCTAGAACGCATACCTGTGCTAGAAATTTATATCATGACATGCTTAGCCAACATAATTGTAATTTCAGACAGATAAATGTACATTAAGCTTAAAACATTTATTGTACACGATAAGTAAATTTGCAAAGTATAAATTAATGTCTCTAGCACTTAATACACTTGATAAAGAGGTAAGCAAAGAGAATCATATAGAAGATATATTGTCTAACCTACTATTTCACTTATCAAAGAGGAGGAGATGAGGGGTTGGTCTTTTTATTGTGAGAAAGGTGAGTATTCTTTTTTTTAATGACTTAGGAGCTCCAGTGTACTAGATGCGAGATTGGAATATTATTCGGGGAGCTTAATAGTGGGTGGGATGCACTTTTAACTTTGAGGACTAAAAATTGTGTGGTCTATATAGAGCAGAGAACATAAAGAAAATTGGGAGGTAAAAATAAATGAATAAATTTTTCTCGTCTCGAGAGCTTATACTATTTCTCGACTGAGACTGGATGCGAATGTTCTGACCGGCTGAGAGTTTAGAGTTGGAGAGCGCCAGAGCATAGGAAGCTAACAGGCAGAAGAGAAAAAGGGAGTTGATGAGAGTGGCAATGGTCTAGGGATGAAGAGGGGTCTAGGAAAGATTTTTTAATTTTTAAAAAAATAATAAAAAGAAAAGAACTTGTTAAAAATTTGGAAACTCACCACTACTTATTGGAACATCTCTTCAATTAGTTAACTCGTTAAAGACACATCTCTAAATTCGATAGCGCTATGAGGTTTTGATTAGGTGAATTTTTTATATTCTACTGAGTTTCAATTTCATTATGGTTGGAGACGGACAGCGGATATATATAATTGTCTAGGATGCGGAGGGAGTGGGGAGAGTGGTCCAAGGTATAAAATTGCTAGAAAATTAGTACATTTAAGTTTTGGCGGATGGTAAATAAAATACGAAGATTTTAATCTTTGGATTATATCTATGATTGAGGACATATGTTATGTAGTTTTAGGGACACACACACACTCTTCTGAAAACATACATCATTCTCGGAAGTCGAAACAGGTGTGATTTAAGCTCTAGTTTGTGCGAGAAACAGCAAGGCATAGCTTGTTTTTCAGACTTTCAGAACTGTATTAGTCATGGAACTTGTTGGGACCGTTCATTTATAGAATGTCTGGTTTTCATGGGTGTGGGAGAAAATAAAGATGCTTTCCAGCAATACAAACAATTATTTTAGGAGAGATACCATAAAACATAAACTTAAAATCTCATCCACAAACCCATCCAAAAAACAAGAATAAAAACCCAACTTATCGAGTTTTAAGCCCTGAACTTCTGATTTTAACTTTAAAATCATTGTAAAACAATGGAAGTCAAAGAACATGTTAATAATCGTTTTCTATCACATTTCTAGTAAGATAAAATTAATGATTATTTAGTATCATTACAAATTTCCAATAATAATGCTTAATTTCCATATGCTTTAAATATCTGAAAATTTAATCTTACGAAAAAAAAAAAATCTAAAATCTAAAGGCTAATTAATACCATTGCATATCAACAGTACCAGAAATCAATATCATATATATATCTGTAATAAATTTTAGTACAATAATCATTTCGGCATTTATCATCTTCCTATATAAGTTGATTTCTCATTTTTAATTAAATATATATGAGGTGGACAAAAAAACGAATACGCTGGTTTTGGTCCAATAAAAGAAACGAGAGATTGAAGAATCTTTCATATTGATTAACTTGTTAATAAACTTAAGGGCTAATTGAATATTTGTACGATTTCTAACTTCAATTTTCATTCGCCAATTTGTTTTTGCGTCACGAGGTGAGTAAATTCTTAATCTTAGATATATCTAACTAATTAAATAGCTGTTATTATTGCGTTTCTGGTAAATATATATATCTATTTATATATATATAATATATATACTATATATATATATATAATATATATTATATAATCATATTATATTATATATATAATAATATTATATAGTATAATTATAAGTATTATATTATAATATAATATATTAATATGTAATTAATATAATATTAATATAATGATATTAATATTAAATAAAATTCAATTCATTTACATCCAACTACCTAACTCATTGCTCTTCCCCAGTAACTTGAGGGGGTAGAGGTTGCATAGCATGACTCATTTGGAAACAAAAATAGGATTATAAGAAGAAATATACTAGAATAGATCCGGAATAAGAAGCCCACTTCTCTAGGGTCATACCTTTATTTAACTTTAATATGAGAGCTTATCAGTTCGCAGTCATAAAAATCCATCCAGACGCTTCAAGGACCCTGACGGAATACCACTACAAGCACAATATCAGACCATATTGAAGGTTCATATTACCACTTATACTTACACCAGTAGTGGACTAACATATCATAACCCCCACATAAATAATATATATATATGTCATTAACACTATTACTATTATATTTAACATTTGTATTTCCATTTCAAAAATTCTAAAAAACTTCATTCTCTCTTTCAAGCATTTATTTATTGAGACTAATCCACTTTCCCTCGGTCTCCCAGCCGTCGTTCCAAGCACATACTCACACCTATTATAACATTCATGCTATAAATATCACTACAAGTAACCGACTAACTTATATATCTTATCTTGTTTCTCTTATCTTTATTCCCTCCGAGTGGTTATCATAATTAATCTCATTCAATGTATTATAATTATCAATATATTTTACTACTTTTCACATAATTATAATAAACTCTACTAATACGTGCATTTTACTACTATATATATTTTTCCTCACATATCCTTCAACACCAACAGCCCCTATAAGATATTGAGAGTCCATATACTGAACATATTTGTACTTATATATCTATACCTTCTTATCGCATGAGACCACTAGTCTCTACTACAAGCATTTATACACAGGTAACAAAATATAATAACTACTCATAATTAATATTAATATAATATCTATTAATATTAATTGATTAAATATGATATATATATATATTTATAAATATATATATATAATTATATAATTATAGGAAAAATAAAATTAACAAATATTTTACTATATAGTCATTATGATAATACTTTCTATGGTCTATACCTAATTTTTAAGTATAAATTCTTTTAGATCAAATTTTATATCTTTGATCATTCAATAATTACGTTAAACTACATATTATTTTTACATAGGATATAGCTTGTGAGTATGAAAACACAAGGTTATAGTGACTAGATGATTTGAAAAAGCATACTTATTATGGTGCATTATCACATTTATCAGATTATTAACATAACTGATAAATTTTCAGATTTCAGTTATTTCTTCTCAAGATATTTATTGTATTTATCATAAAAATTTTTTTGAATATTTATTGCTAATAACTATAAATACAGGGAACTTTTTATAAATATAATGTACATAAATACCATACAGTATGTTATTCTTCGCCCCCTCAAATTATAAATATAGATTTAAGCCTTTATTTATTATGCATAACTTATTCAGTGTTATTAGTAAGTTTCTCTTCCACACTATAGTAAAAAATAGATATTTATTGTCTGTTATAACATGACAAGGTATTATTATAGTATTACTGAGTAGAATTATGTATATTGGTAATTGTAGTATTATATTATATAGCTCATACTATAGTCACTATATTCAGAGAAGTAATATAGTAACTTACATAACGACTACTATTACGACTTATAAAGAATAACAAGCTAGCGAGATATAATCAATTTTTTGTACATTTATACTTCACATCGAATAGTAACCTATGAATATTGAAACGCGGAGTAATGAAAAGCTGTGATGTATGGCAAATTATAATTTGAATCTTATACTTATTAATTGAATAAATTATCATCTAGTATAATATCATAATACAAGTCAGTGAATGAAGTTGGTACAAAATACTAATTTAGCGCATGTATATTATACTTTACCTATATGTATGAGAAAGTTGGGCAGTTGAGATTGAACGTTTAGCTGCCTATATTTATCAAAGCAGCGAAAAACTCATTGTACACATATGGTTGGATATATGATATGAGGTGAGAAATTATTATCTCTTTTACTTGCTGAAGGAATTTAGTTGACATGAATAACATTCATTACTTAATATTATCGATTTCCCAGTTCATTGTACTTATATAATATATATCCGCAGACACCAGCTCACACATACTTAATAAACTTTATTATCTATATGATTATAACACAAAAGAGGGTATACAGAGTTGTGTTGTTAATATATAGTAATACACTGAGGTAAGAAAGATGTCTGAGACGATGAAGAGTAGATGTGTGTTATTTCCAGAGAGTGATTTCACAGATTTGTGATCTTCATACATTTAAAAACATAAGGACCAAATTTTAATTTCTAATTCAAAATAAATATTTCTACTTTTTGGCTACTCCATTCACTTTGAGAGAAGGATAGGATTCTCGTGGAACTGCGGGGGAACTTTTATAAGAACCATTATTCGGTGCCAGTGACACACGAAAGAATTCTTACACGTATATGTAGTACGAATTAGATACAGACATCCCACGGAGAATTCATCAATGTATTAGACGAGGTTTTACTCTTGTATGTACCGAAGTATACAATCGACAGCATATGATTATACTTATATAAGTCATTGTAGTTTACGCTATATATACACTACTATATTACATGGGCAATAAGGCACCCGGCTGGTATACAGTTATTTTACAATAATATATCCCGGAATATTTTATGATCTAGCATTTTGAGAGAGTACTATTATATACTACACTTATAGTCACTGAACTTAATATGAATCACAATATTAATATTTAAGTAAACTATCAGAGAATAGAGGAGTCGAAACTTAGATCTTTCGTACTTAGTTATATTCTACTAGGAACATATCAACTACAGAACGCCTGAATTTGAGTTTAAAACTAATGAATGGTAGGTATTGGTTACTAGAGGATCATGAGAGCAGTTTTGGTGATAATATAGTATCCATACTTACAACTAGTGACATTAGGGCCAGTTGTACTTCCCAATCAACAACTACTATAAATTATATAATAATACTTCCTGAGTGGCAGTTCATTTAAATGCAACATGCATATGAGCCATATAATGACCATTTTAGTAAAAGTGTGTCATTTATTTAAAGATTATAATATTCCACTAGTGGTGATTTAAATTATTCTCTAATATTATTGTTACCCCGTTTCAACAGGAGTTCCAGTCGCAAAATCACATTGAGTCTCTTTATAAAGTTATCTACTGTCTAACTATGCCGTTATATATATAATATACAATTAATTATACCTACAGATATCTAGGCATTGTAGAGTCAGTACCCTTGGAATTCGATTATCCAGCTTAGGTAAGGACTAGCACAACAGTGGATGATTATCGTATTATAAACATGCTACTGGATAATCGACATAACTTAATCACGTAATATGTATTTACTTTATATCTATACTGTCTATATACGCAACTACTCATATAACAGTATCTGAGTATAAATATAAGTATATCATGCTATTTCCATACTGAGAACACTACAATAGTACATAGAACTCATATAACTCCACTTGTGTATGCAAGGCAATAGCTTCCTCTGACTGTTTTTATCTTCATTACACTACAGTATATCTACTTTTGAGCTAGATATTACTTTGAGGTACATAATCACTCAGTTTATTTGGAGTTATGATATACTCAAAGATAGTATCACGACGGTCCTTGAGGGCAGCCAATTAAACTATGAGACATGTACAACTCTTTAATGCTTATAACATTTAGTTCATCATAATCTAAATATATAATTTACCTATACCTAGCTCACTAACAATACTCAGTAGATATACTGGTATCTATTTTTTTGTAGAGGTGACTTCCTGAGTATAGTGCCTATATTAAAACGAAAAAGATTTATGGAAGACGGCAAATTCCTTATCCAAGCTAGCTATCTAATAAATCTTGGCTAACTATCCAATAAATCCCCAAGGGGGGAGATTCATATAATTATAATCCTTATTTATATAATTACATTCTATAAGATTGTAAGCAAATACACATTATAAAAAGAGTATTATAGTACCATACGTATAGTTCTTTATAATAATTTGTAGTAGGTAAAGAAATAAATCGGAAACCGCCAAGAATCTTTAGAATACAAAGTCCGTTAAAGGTTTGAGTAATGCGTGTTTATTCAAAGATTATTATATATTCATTTATATATATATATGGTGTTGATAGTAAAATTAATGTTGAGTACAGATGATAAAGATATTAATCAAAAATCTCCCTTCGTTAAACGAATTAATTGTAGAATATAACAACAAGTTTTTCTATTTAAGTCTCTCTATTTAATAGATATCCGTTATTAAGAGATCCTCAAAGAGTATAGTTCTCTGCTTCCCAAGTGCCATCCTCCTGCTGCATGGGCTATTGCTATTAGTAAATCGTTCCGGCTCTGGTTCAAATACTCAACTTAAGGAATTCTCATGAAGACAATATGAAAAGTAGAAAAAGTTCATCGGATATACCTGTAATGGAATGAGAGTAACAATTGTGTATCTAGATTACGCAGAGCAGCTTCGATATAAGAACATATAGTAGAATAAGTTGTTTGTGGTGATATGACAAAACCATAGTGCGTTATCAGATGAGTAATGGAACTACCACTATTATATTAGTAATTTATAAGAATATTAACGCTATAAATAGCAATAAACAAAAGTAACTGCTTTAGAGATATCAGACCTAGTGGAACAGAATAATATCATACGTGAGCAAGTTTAAACACTAATATCTCCTTCGGAAATGTCTATGAGGAAATTTTTAGTGTCAAAACATATAATCTACAATTTCACCATAGTCACATATTATTCATTTACATATCAAGCATACTGTCTTCTTCCATTAATAGTCTACGTCGGTCTTTATAGTCCTCACCAACCATAACGCTTTATCTCCCCGTAGAACGAGTCTCTTTGTATATTAGGTGCGATTCAAGTTTTATATTCCAGAGAATAAGTATCTTATTGGCTTATCCAAGGTACTAGCAACTGTTTTTTAGGTATCAGTCATCTTTTATCTGGCCTGATCCCATGAATAGGTAATAGATTTAGAAAGAATGTGTAAGATTGTTCTAAATTTTCTACTGTTAGCAGTAGATAGATTAATAAAAAGTTTAGAAATAAAGAAGTTCGAGCGAGGACGTTTATCTATTTCTGGGCAGAAAGTGCTGGAACATGACAGGATCAAGAACAAAGAACCAAAATTAGTAATTTTTTTTTGTTTTATTTTTTTTTTTTTTTTTTATTATTTCTTTATTTTTTTTTGCAAAATGCAGAAAGTGACGTGAAGAGTATTTACGGAAATCTTTTCTTTCTTATTAATCTAAAATACAATTTTATATATATTATATAATATAAATTATATTACATCTATCGGAGATATAATTACGTTAGTGTGTATACACGTAGTCCACTTTTCTTTAGACTTTATGGGATAGACATATATTATCTGAGGTGCCAAGGTCTAATCTAGTATGTCATGAGACATCAACAGCAGATAGTGAATATATCAAGTTTTACTGTTTCCTATTAATAATTAAGAAATTTCTCATAATAGATGCTATAATAAATAATATAAATGATAATCAGTAGGCGACTCCAGCATAAGATTTTTCTACTGTCAGCTTAGTCCTCTCTCCTCTTTCTTCTTCTCCGTATATTTAATATACACGTATAGTAATTTTAGTCATGTTATAATAGTATAAGGATGACTATATGCGATACCTGTTTATGCGATCTATATGTAATACAGCTCGTCAAGATAATCTACTCATTAAATTTTCTCTACAGTAGTTCATAATAGAACGTCTAATCATGTATAAATATATCTTTCATATCCTCTATTAGTAATGATAAATGTATATATCAATTTATATATTTAAGTATATATATTGGTATATATTAACTAACGGCTAATAAGCGTATCCGACCAGTTATAACTATGTTTATTACTCGTGGGACCCTCCAGTAGTTTTCCCCTACTCGTGTTCTCTCCCGTCTCCTCTCCCTTCTTTCTTTTCTCTTCTGATATATATGACATATTATATAGTACGATATACCATTATATATACTATCTTAGATAATATATGGATACTACAAATGACCATTTCCTCCGCCATCTTATGCTGAGGGCTATATTCATCACTGTATAATATCCTTTCCGAATTAAGAAATTGTGAAGAAGATTATATGAAATGGATTTGATGCTATGATAGTAGATTAGACGAGGTAATATGAATATTAAAGTAGAAAGAGTTCGTAACTCCTTAATTATTCGTCAATACGTGAGTACTTTACTATCATAGGATATGTAACATGATACAGGATTGGATAACTTAAAAAATGTTTAGGATACTTCTTCCATAGAGTATTCTATAGAGATCATCAGAAGGAATATCAGTCTAAGTGGATATAAAGCTACAGATATATATAGAAATCTTTCAAGTAGTATAATCTAGGTAGGTACGAAGTCAGAAGTAGCATAACAGCCAACTGTACTTCCGAGTTCTTCGATAGATCATAGACATGGTATCCATAAATGTTATCCTACTCCCTAGTAACATAAATCAAGAGATATGTACACTGCGGTATTAAGTGAGAACGACTAATGACTGATTTGTGTATACTACAAATTGAAATTCGCGCAAGCCATAGAAAGGCGTACTTCACTAATTTCGCGCCCAAACTCCGGCCACCTCTCCCTCACGTGGAGATATTAGCCTGTAGGACACAACTGTAATAGTAATGTAGGCGCACGATAGGCCCTTGCTCACATACTGCCGGTCCCTTTGAGCATGTCTTTTTTGTCCCCATTGAAACGATCGCAACTGGCTAGTGATACAAGCTGGGGTAAGTAACCATTAACTAGTAGGACCGCCGCCATCTTTGGAAGCTGATCCTTGAGAGTAAGATACGCGTACATAATCGCAGAGAGATGACAACATGGCTTTAGCCACGCTTTGTCGTTCAGTATTCCAGACACGCAGGAGAGTTTAAGACCTATAATGAGCCCGATGAAATAGTTTTCAAAATGATACTACTGCGGCAGCTACTTTAGAACCGTCAACTACACGCTCTCTCGCGCCCGTGGCTGCACCTTTTTCTGCCGTTCTCCTCGGATCCGCTTTCTGGGCCCGGAGGCACTGCCCACTGCTGGTCTAACTCCCGACCCCAGGTCCAGCGAATGCCCTCTGGATACATGCGTCACTTACATCCCTCTATATCAATCTCCTATCTCATACTATCTATTACTCTAAGTCTCTATCTAGTCCTTCTCTCGTATCTTCTTTCTATCATCTCACGCTCCGCTTCACTTCGATCTATCATTAAATCTTTATTCTATATTACCTCTCCTCTCTCCTTCTTCTTTTATCTCTCTTATCGTCGCCTAATCGTCCTATCTCTCCTTCTTCTCTGTCCTTCCCTAACTTCCTCTCTCCTCCGCCTGGTTGCTCCTCTCCTTCTCTCATTCAACATTTATGTTCCTCCTCTTTTCTCCCCTCATTTCTCCTCACTTTGTTCCAATCGTAACACTTCTCGTCCCTCTTACCCCTGCCCTCAAATCGCCTTGTTCTCCTTCACTCCATTCTCTCTGTCTTTCCACGTCCTTTTCTTTCAACTCTCTCTCTTCATCCTACATTCCTCCTCATCTTACTCTATCTTTCTCGTATATTATCTCTTCTCTCCTAATTCTCTCAACTAATCTCTATTCTACGTCTCTCGGTTATCTTCTATCTTTACTATATATCTACCTTTATTCTATAAGTCTATACTCTTCTCTACTTCCTTCCTATATTAGCTCTCTTCTTACGTCTTTCACTCTCTCTTCTATGTGGTTCATCATCCTCTCCCTCTCACTTTCTTTTCGATCTTCCAAACTATTCCTTCCCTTATATCCTCTATATATGCCTTCTTCCTTCATCCCATTATTACTACATAACAATATTATTGTCGTATATCCTGCATATATCTAATCTCTCAGACCAACTCCTACTTTTACTAATTTTCTTTTCTCGATTTATTCTAAACTACCGCCTTCTCCCATTTGGGCCTATTTGGCTACAATTTATACAACACTCCTTCAACAATCTGTGATTTATGGTTTGACCTGCTTTATATAGTTGCTTTGCTTACGTTATATGTTATTTTATATATTTTTTCTTATTTTAATTTTTTTAATTCATTGTCATTTAACGTTGCTCCAGTAATATTGCCTTATCTTCTCTCTATTTATTGTATAATTTTCACCAATTCGCAATATTCTTAATATTCTATTAATTTTTAAATATTCATGATACTTCTTATAGTTTTTCAATATATTAAGATTTTAATTTGATATTTTATTGCACATAAGGAATTATCGATACCATGGTATTATTTTAATTTATTTCTTAATTACTAATTATTTAAGTAAATTACTCCTTAATTTTTAAATATATTAGTAATGTCTTGAACCTTGATTATCTTAGAGTGATTAATTGGATTACAGTTACAAGCTGCAATACGTGGAAGAATGAAAGGTAACATGAACAGTTTTGAAGAACGGGATATGGGATTACCATGAATGAAATAAGCCTCTTTATGCTTGGTAAGGAAAGAGCGAAAAGGATTAGACGAAATGCAGGATAAGACAACGTTTGTATGCGGAAAAGCAACTTGCATTTGAATTATACGCGGTTGAGTGCTAATGTCTTTCTTCGTGTAGCTAAAGCTCGAGTTGTATGGATTGGGGAGTTTGGAACAAGAACACTTCGAAAATCCTGCATAATATTAAATATCGCGAAGAGCGAATCTATGTGAATGTGTTGGGTTGATGGTGTCACATAGACTAGGATTATGGTACTCTCAATTGTGAAGCAATTCTGATAATAGAAGGAGAGAAGAGTAGAGTTTCTGTTCAAATGAATAGTTAGGAAGAGCTCCGGTAATAATTTCCTCGAGTATATTATATTAGTGAAATTATATACTGTGATGAAATATAAAAAGAACGGGGCGAGTGTGAATTGATTGGATTATTAGAATATTATTAGTATATAGAGCGTTAATGAGGTTTTATACGTTATCCTATGGGATTCAGAGAGGAGAGACATAAGTTAGGGAGATATAAAGTAGGGATTATGTAGAAATTATTAAGGGGAATAGTTTAATTGATGTGTTGTAGGGAAATCGGTTAATAATATTATGCTGTATTTATTGGGTCCGTAAGCAGTGCGTCGAGATGATCTAGTAAGGAGTGATTGGTGAAGTAAACAATGAGTGCTCAGTTTTAAGGAGTGGTTGAAGGATGTATTAGTGGATATAAATCCAATAATCTTTAACTTAGATAATCAAATATGATTGGTAAATGAGGTGAGAGAAGTATATTTAATTTGTATTTATTAGGTTATTAATAGGGATTTGCAACAGGCGTACGATTGGGTTAATAGGGAAGCTCTATGGCAAGCTTTTGTTAGTGTAAATGGTGTTTGGTAATAGCGTTCTATGACTGGATATACAAAGTATATATGATGGGATATGTTGAGACCGTGTATAAGTATTGCTAGTGTATGGTGTTGATGTTATAGGATTATCAGCGGTAGTGATGCGACTAGGTTCGTGCTTTAAATATGATCTTAACATTATGTTTGGATATATCAATAATTTGTATTGGTGTTTCGAGCTACGCGAGGAGCGATGTCTAAAGGAATATAAGATGCGTGGGAAGTGGGGGTCTGTCAAGTCGTTTAAGAAAAAAAATGATGTGATGAACTGAGATGGAAGTGTGACCGTGGTCATTACTATTCACTTATTCTAAATAATATTCAGCGGTGATATTTATAGGTTGATAGATAGCATAGTAGATAAGACGATGTTTATGCAAGAGTAATTGAGGCGTTTCATGATAAGAGAGAGTAATATTTAGCACAGAGTGGCTTGCGAAGTAAGCATGAGAGCGACACTAGAACCAGTGAAACACCGCGTGGCTAAACCTAACACAGCGATCTACAGCTTAGCGAAGTACAGGAACAGTTCCTTCAGTGTGAAGTTATGATTGGGTGCTGAGACGGCTGCGCAAAGCACAATAGTGTTGAGTTAACATATTAATAGGGTACCTCAGTCATGGGCAAGGGAGCAGTGGTCAGAGTGCACAAGCAAAGTTCTCAAAATGGCGACGTGGTGCAGAAGCACAGATCTAACACACCGTTGTGAATGTAAAACAACGACGACACGTACTTACAGATGCTCGCCCATCTCACAATATAATAGGTAGATTAAATGAGGGTATGTTTTATTGTTATC
The DNA here is from genome assembly GCA_015478945.1 of Trachelipus rathkii. NCBI lineage: Eukaryota > Metazoa > Arthropoda > Malacostraca > Isopoda > Trachelipodidae > Trachelipus > Trachelipus rathkii. The sequence continues at coordinate 12,445 of JABUQX010133983.1, forward strand.
TCGTGTTTAATTGGCTAGTAGTAAGACTTAATGGTCTGTGAGATATAAATATACAAGTAATTAATATTAAGTAATGTGAATAATAACCGTAATAACTATGGGTTAAGAGTGTAGTGCGATTGATTAAAAGATAATAAACTAAGGAATGAAAGTGTTAGTGGTGTGAAGAAATAGGGGTAAATGGTAGAGGAATAAAGTGTACAAGTATAGGTATTAGTATTAATTAGTAGTTTGGTGATCAATGTGAGAAGGATGAAGTATATAGTCGGCTTATAATACTATATATTGGTTACCTATATCATAATAAGCCGGAATGTATTTAGTGGATTGAGTATTAGGTGAGATGAAACATGACTAGGTAGAATCTGGAAATACTAATAGTAAGATAGTAGAGTAATATAGAGAGTACAGTGATAACGATGTTTGTATAAGGAGAGGATATGTTGAAGTTTGGTAGAGAGCATAAAATCGAAACGGTGTTATATATAATAACAGAGGAAGTGACATGGCTGGGGAGTTTTACTGAGGGGGTTATACCATTAGGTTGTGGCCATACCTGGTAGCATTAGGGATTGAAATACCCTATGTGTATTCAGATTATGACACTCTTATACCCAGTAAGGTGAGTAGGTCCGTAGTGGTCCATGACGCCTATGACACATTAAAATAAAATTAGCGATATTATGAGAAGGAATTACGAAACATGTTAATATTAGTACCAACTCATATTTACACATATAGACCAGAGGCAGTAATATAGAAGTGAAATGTTCAAAATAATATGCTGCGTGTATACCAAATAGGTTATTTAGATACTTACACGGGACTGGTAAAATAGATTACTATTTCAGCCATAGAGGAACAAGCAGAAATAGTTAGATAGTAATGTACATGTATATATCAATTACATACAATTATAAGAATAGAAGAAAAAGTAGTTATATAGACAAACACTAGAATAGTGGGCATAACTGTTTGATCGAATAAATCTTTAAGATTTTGAAACTTTGCTAATAAAAAATAAATTCTTTTATGCTGTAGAGGAGAAATAGGTATAGATATCTGAATACTTGATTAAAGTATCTAAATGAATAAATATAATCATTATTTAAAATTAGAAAAATAAAAGATATTTTAAATATTAATATATACTTATTATTAAATATTAATATTAATATTATATATTAATATTAATTATATATATAATATATCCTTAATATAATTATAATATTAATATTATTATAATATATACTTATATTATTATTATTACATATAATATAAATAATATATTTATATATATATATTGTGTATTGTGTGTGGTGTATTAGAGGTGCTAAAACTACAAATTTACGAGAATATTAGAAGAATCTATCTGCTAATTTGACCTACCCCATCGTTAAAAGTGGATCAGCATCATCTGACCTTTATTCGAGCTCACCTAGTATGTTGATAAGTACAGTGTGTTTTGTATTTAAAATATAAGTTAACCAATATTATTACAATGACATATGCAGCTATGTTAAAGAGCGTATTCTTGCGGGCTTTTGCCCGATTTTGTAAATTGCTTAGTTTCATTGATATATGTATCAGTTTTTTTTTATACGCATGATATTATGACGATCTTTATAACGGCCAGAATAAGATAATTCAGTAATTAGAATTTGTAACCAAACTTAAAAACTCATGTATCATATTAATAACATATATATAATTAAATTAATTGCTGACATAGAAATACATGTTTGGATATAAATCCCGATGAAGAGAGTAGTGAAACTCGAGTTAAACAAGAGAAAACTAGTAATAGATCAGTAGAGATCAAATAATATGGAAGCGAGTAAGACGTATGAAGGCGATAAGGAGGGAGATTAGAATCCGTAACTGAGAATGGAGAATGAAGAGAGTAGTATAAGATGAAGTAGTGAAGAGTATAGTCAATCGAACACGACAGTACATGAACAGACGACTAATTGAATATATCAAGGAAGTACATGATGAGAGATAGAGCCAAGTGAGACAGAGAAACGTTAAGATGAGAAGAAGTAAACAGAGAGAAAGAGATGAGGATGATAGCAATAGTAAAAGACATGATAACGAGAGCGACAAAGACAATGACAGATATGATGATGATAATGCCCAGTGAAGAGAGGCAGTGAGAAGGACATAGAGTAGACGAGAAGACGAAAGCAAACTGCTAGTATATGAGTAGATGCGGAGTCAGTATATTTAGAAATAGTAGGACAATGACATAAAGTAGTAGAAATACTCATAAATAGATAGATAATGAATGAGAATAATGAGAGAGAGGAGACGAGATAAATATGAGAAGAGGAGAACAGACAGACAAGACCAGAACAGACAGACAAAAGAAATATAATAATGAGAGAAGACTCAGTGAAGATAAAGATGAGAGATGCCAAATACGTTGAGAAGAATCCGTATGAGAAGAACATCGGATGAATAAATTAGAATAGAGTAGGAATTTAGAGAGAGAAGATCGAGTACCTTAACGACAGATGAGTAGAAAATAAGAAGATAGTAGAAGTAGAGAGATGAGACGGAGAGAGAGATGAAGTTAGAAGAGCAAATGAAGACCCGACAGAAACTGATTGAACTTTATTTATAATAAAGTAAGAGGAAGTGTAAAAATAACCGAACATTGCGACAGATGTGTACGAGGTGCTTTCCTAATGACAGGCTTGATGATTTGACCGTGTATTGTAATAATGAGAGACATGACGAAGAAATACATGAATTAATGAAATGATAGAGAGAGAGAGAGAAAGAAGAGAGAGAGAATAGTAATTCATGAAGATATATGATGAGAACGATAAGACGACAGACACATCTCAATCACATATTGATGTGACCTACCAACGAATAAGATTTTTATCTATTACAAATATCGAACTTTTCAGACATTTATAAATAATGTTTTCATTTTTTTCTTTTAAATTTTTTCTTAATGTGAAAAATATATATATATATATTTTTTTGTCAACTATTAAACTAAGAGGACATCGTGTGCCAAGACAGAGCCTCCTAAAATTCCAAAATTCAGCTTGAAACACACACACTATTAACAGAACACACTCAACTAACTTATAACACCAAACACAACAAAAAATAAATGAAAAAATTCGTGATTTTTGTCTTTCGATTCGTAGTTAATCGGCCCAGTCACAGATCTATCATTTTTCTAGTGGCTAATTATAGAGACCTGTCGTGTTGCCTATATAAGCTTCAACATAGCATACCACAAGCGATAATGTGTCGGCAAAATCTTGTTACACATATCAATCACGTTGAGATAGTTATATTTTATATCGCTTATTACTCTTTGACTTCATGTCTTTCATGGCATTCTCTTTGACTTTTTTCAGTCTTCTTCTTTAATTGCTTTCCAGAAATATCTAACTTTTCAAATTTCTATTGCTTCTTCTTCTATTTTTCAATGGTTCATTAATATCACATTCTAGTATGCTCTACTTCTCCCGTAGTTCGCATTCTCCCCTTCTTCTTTCTGGGTCTTACGTTTGTGCGATACCCTTCTCATCGTCATGTCTCTGCGCCGAATCCTCACCTCGTCTTCTCTTCCTATCCGGGCATTCAAGCAAGGCTCTAAGATAATCATCCAGTTACGTCTTATTCTTGTCCCTGACTTCTCTCTTGTTACTTAAGCTCATCACAATGTAAAATCCTCTCCTGTACGTGATAATCTATAATAATTACTCATGATCTCTTGGGTTCTCGTAATTTATTTCTATGGATGATGGATTAGCCGGCCGATGGTCAGACTTATAAGTAATTAAATTCTTATATCCCATGAGAGGTATACTTTAGTCAAATGTCTTTAATGCCAGTGTATATTATAATATATGAGCTAATAGTACTACCTTTATTACAAGGGTGGAGTATCTATTGTACTATATATAGCGGATTGATATACCTAAGGAGAAATAATAGGATGCTATTATTTGGGCATTGTCACCGTGTATTATAATTGAAATTAGTATGAGTATAGGATATTGAGAGGATTCTTCATATCGTTATTAGTCTAGAGTAGGATCTAGACGAAAGGAGCGTCTTTTGTAGGAGTAGATGAATGCTGTATATCCTCAACTTCATGCGCACTAAAACTATGAAAATCTTGTCGAGCAAGATTAATATCTGGTGCCATGCACTTCAATAACATATGTGTTTTAACAGTATTCGCACTCATGGAAATAGCCTATAATTTTTCCGCTGTTAGTATATATTTCTTCCAGAAAATATGAGAGAATTGTAAATAATCTGAGAATAGCAACTGGTTCTTAACCAGCAACCACCTCTCCTTATAAGAGATAGGTATTTCCCTCTTATCTTTTTATCTGTAATAGGTCACGAGTAGAGAGGCATGCAAGATATTCAGTTTCAATAAATCTTTAAGCAAAATTTGGTAATATCAACAACTAAGGCGAGAAATTTGATAAAAACAAAATAGACACAAATAATAATCTTCTTGTATCTTAGCTTTGTTCGAAATAAAGATGCCTTCATATTTTATCATAAATACTATATAAAGTTATCTATCATAAGTTGTGTACTTTAATATAATAATTTAGTCTTCTTATTATGGAACTCAGAGACTCTCATCGAAATAGTATGACACACAACTTGACGCAAGCGATTCGTGCAACTTACGTTCGGGGAGCTTAAATCTTCTTCTTGGAAGAGATGAGTTGGAGGTTACGTTCTCAAGCAGTGAGTAGTAAACTCCAGGTGCTCAAAAGCACTGAGTGATCTGGAGGAGTTATTTTATATATATTCTTCTATTTTTATCAACAGTACATTATTGCCTCAATTGGAGAGTATTTCGTCAAGCAAATTTTATCACAACATAACTCTAAGACCCGCTGCATTGCACTTTCGTGTACACCCTCCAGAATTGTGTCTTATAGCACATACAGAACGATGGATAGGAATTTGGGTTCTCGGGGTTTTTCCGCGGTCACACTCTTTACGCTCGCTTCGTACCCGTACGAATCACTATTTGGGGTCTCTCAACTTGTATTACCGCTATAATTATATAACCACCTTTCTTCGTTTTATCGTGTCTTTAACGAAAATATGGATTATCGATTTCTTTCTTTAAGTACGAAGTTTGTATACTAACTCTTATCTATACAATTTTTCATTGTCACAAATTATTGCTAATCATATCCTCATTATAACTGATCTATATTGTCTTATATCTAAGAGCACAACTCGCATTTGATGCATTTAGCTTCATTATCGTCGCTTCGTGTCCTCATTATTCTGAGTTTTACTTTGCTTGCGCATATCTATCTCTCTTTCTTTCTGTGAGCGCTATTTAACCTTCTGCAGCAATGACATTACCGCAGTCTCTTACAATTTATGTCTTATAGTGAATCTGAATTTTTCTACTCCGTTTTAGATAGATATATCGGCATAAACTCTTCCCACTCCCACAAGTTAATCGACTCGAATTACGTATAACATCATTACACTTGAAATATTATCTAAGTAAAGTATATGATAATACAATTCGCTGCGTCTTGGCATTAATCATTACATATTAGAATAAGTTAATCTTCAATTAATACTAACTATTATTTTTTTTTTAAGTCCTCTCTTTCGCTCGATGAATGCTGAGATCATTTTTTTTTTCCATTAACCTATTCCCCCGGAGAGCATCTTCTATAACTTCTGTGCGGTTCTGCTGAGCTGAGATTTAGGATACACATAATGTTTTAATTTATCCGCCTCTCTGTATTTTCGATAGTGGCGGGCGCGCTCAACAACGGTTGTCAGGAAGACATGATAGTCGAATCGTCGTTCAGATGAATGGATTGGCAGTGATGAATCATGATGTCGTTATTTGACATGTTCTAGTCTCTGATCAGGGCATCATTACATAGTGTATTGGGCATGGGGTACAGCAGTGGTTACTTCGTTTCCATTCCTTTCGGGCACGTCTTTGGATAATATCGAGTGAGTACTAGTGCTTGGTTACATCCTGGATAATATAATTCGGGCATAAGATTGTTGCGGTTCTTACATAATCTTGTTTTATTTACCGCTGGAGTCTTGCCCACGAAAACTTTCGTGACAATGTGCCACTCTCATTGACTTGCTCTTTAACATCGTTAGGCGACATAACAAGAGTAACTACCCTTTTCAGGATGGCTTCATATCTGTTTGTATAACAACTGCTACATATTTCGTCTTATAAACTGTTTTCTCTAACCTTCTCTAGCGAACCGTCATAACCTTTGGCAGTGTAGCTCATATTGTGCGTATGTGTCCTCTATTTAAAAGTTTCCTCGTTCACTTAATTAGTTTAATCTGCAAATGTTGGTCGCGATCGTGAACTAGTTTTAACTGTCATTTACAGCTGCAAATTTTTCCAACGATAAGAACTTTGTTCTGGAAGGGTGCGTGTTGCTCATTATGGACATCAATCGTTTCTGTCGTAACATAGTATCTTGGGAATATCTATAAAATCTACTCAATAACGATATGTTTACAAGATTCGATTCGACTGGACATCTGGTATTTCATATACCTTTTCTAGTATACAATTGTGGTTCAATAGAGACTGTGGTCTTCTGTTCTTATACCTTGGTCTTTTACGACTTCGGACTTCTAACTGTTGTCCAATTTCACAATGGTAACTTCAGTGGGAATCAAATTTTGTTCAGCAGATGTCTACGAATTTGAAATGGTACATGAGGTATCCTTGTTAGCTAATTCTTTCATAATAGCCTTCTCCAAGCGTAGCAATTTTCACTATATAC
>JABUQX010133984.1:0-15423 GCA_015478945.1 Trachelipus rathkii
TAGCATATATAGCAGAAAGAGTATATATATATATATATATATATATATATATAGTATATATATATATATATAGTATGGCAAATTTTGTAGAAACTGTACTGTGACTACCGAGGTACCTAACTTAACCTAACCTAACTTAACCTAAATTAATTTTCATTATTATACCAGTTTGTGATCAGGAAACTTAGAAGGTTCTGGTTTTTACGCTATCCTTGTGAGGTGGTTGACTATATCCTCACTAGTCACAGTACAGTTTCTACAAATTTGCCTATATATATATATATATATATATATATATATATATATATATATATATATATATATATATATATATATATATATATATATATATATATATATATATATATATATATATATATATATATATATTCCATGCACTTAAATATTTTAATTTTGATTTAACTTTACAAACACAATATAATTAAGAGAGATTTTCTATACCAACCACGTTATTTGACAAAACGAAACAACTGATTTAACATGTTTTCATAAAATTTGAAAAGGCTAGCGAACAAGGCATACCAACTTTATTAAAGTTCAGCTAGGGTAAATTTAATATTAATAGTATTTAATTGATAAGAAGATGAAAATGAAAATTCACATCTTACTAAATATTAAATTTTAGATTTCGAATTAATTTTGCATATTGTCTACAGTCCTTAGAGGTTTCTATTATTACACTTATAGGTTGGTATTCGTGACGTAAAAAAGGAAAAAAAAATTTCAATTATCAGCGGTTTAAAAATATAAGTAGGTACTTTTTCAATTATATATATATATATATATATATATATATATATATATATATATATATATATATATATATAATATATATATATATATATATATATATATATATATATATATATATATATATATATATATATATATATATATATATATATATATATATATATATATATAGAGAGAGAGAGAGAGAGAGAGAGAGAGAGAGAGAGAGAGAGAGAGAGAGAGAGAGAGAGAGAGAGACAGACAGACAGACAAAGAAATAAAAGTTCACACTTTACGCGCGGGCATAGGCCTATTCAATGCGGGGAACTTCTCAAGGTAATTAATGCCTAGGATCCGAACAAAAGATCGATCCCTGCAAGACCCTATGTTTCGCGACCCAGTTAGGCTACCGTTTTAAATGTCATTTTGACATTTATTTGTTTTCTTAATTATTCTTTTTTCCTAAATCCTAGATATCTTAAAGTCCGATTCCATAATAAATTTATCCTTTATTAGAAGAAAATACTGTTATAGTGGTATGTTTGTATGTGTGTGTGTGAAACCAAATATTTTCTGTGGGTTCCTATATTTTTGACATGGGAAAATTCCTGAAGGACAGGTTCTAGAATTTTCCTATGATATCCTGGAGGATATTTTTTAGGATTTATCCTTCAAAAAAATTTCCATCTGGAGTTAGTATAAATCCATTAGGGAAAAATCCATCTGGTTAAAATCCTAGAGAAATTTGTAGGAATCTGGCCATTCCATATGGTCCATAAATTTCCAGTTGGCTTACCCACAGGACCTTTTTTGCTGGGCAACAACTCTTCACCCACAGTTCTCCGTTATGTGCCTGATATAATCGATACAATCTCCGTTCCTGCAGCTGTTACTGATGTATTACGTTATAGTTTTGCTAGCCACTCGAGCTCTTTTCGCTCTCCTGAAGCTTTTCAAAATTGAGAATTAACACTGCACGGCCAAACTTTTCAACAGCGAAAGGGGAAGATCATACCTATAGCCCTCTCTTCACACTTGCAGAGTATCAAACTGCATTGGAGAGCAGCAAAGACGGTGCCCTTGGCCCAGACTTAATTTTGAATATAATGCTCCGCCATATTTACCCTGCTGCATCAGCGTTCTTGCTGGACCTGTATAACAGAACCTTGATCGAATCCTCTTTTCCATCTATTTGGACTACATCATTTTGTAATCCCTGTTCCCAAACCTGGAAAAGACCAGAAGTTGGCGGACAACCAAAGACCAATTTCGCTGACCTGTCATACTTGCAAATTAATAGAGAAAATGGTTTCGGGCCCCTTTCTCCCTGTTCTGGTGAGTTGCCAGACTTTTTCAAACTTAAAGTTTGGCTTCCGCAAAAAATCGCTCGACCGCGGATCCCATAGTAGAACTGGATCATGACACCCGGGAAGCCTTCTCAACTGGTAGGATGGTTCTTGGTGTCTTTTTTTGACCTTGAAAACGCTTATGACACAACGTGGAGAACTGAGGTTCTCTAAACTCCACTCGCTCGGTTTTCGAGGTCAGCTCCCTCTTTATTAAATGCCTTCTGTGAGGCAGATCCATCCAGGTCCGGTGCTCTTCTGTTCTATCACGCCACTTTACTCTGGATTAAGGTGTTTCGCAAGGTAGTGTTCTAGGTGTATTATTATTTCCTCTCGGATTCAATGACATCGTTACTTCTATTCCAGCGACGGATAATTTTTCTCGATATGTTGATGACATGGCTCTCTATATTGCAGGTGTGGTCTGCCATTTCTTGAAAGAACTACAACTAGCTATTGAGAATATTTGACAATGGGGTAAATGACATGGCTTCTATTTCTCACCAACAAAATCTTCAGCTGTACTATTTAGGAAAAAATGGAGACGAAGAACCTGCCACCTTCCTCCAGCGGTCCTAACCTTATATGGTTCACCCATTCCTTTAACTTCACAAGTCAGATTTCTAGGACTCATTCTAGATGGCTACTTAACATATGCACCACACATTAAACACCCGAAAACTTGTCATCACGTGCTTGACCTATTACGCCATCTCGTTTTAAAATCTTGGGGTGATGATCGCAAGTCCCATTTAAGTCTCTACATAGCCCTAATCCGATCGAAGCTTTACTATGGCTGCGTAATATATGGTCAGACCTCCCCAAATCTACTACGCCTGTTCGATCCCATCCAAAAGGAGGCGATTTGTATCACCACTTAGCCTTCCGATCATCCTCCTGGGTGAGCCTTTAAGTTGAAACCAATGTGATGCACTCTCTTCAAAGGGAATGTCATGTGCATAAGTTATCTTCGCTTTCAAACCCCAATACCATCTGCTCTAACGCCGATTCTGCAAGAGATACATCAGAATCCTCCTTACTGGGCATTCACAAACACAGTTTATACCATCCTTAACTTCCTCAACATCCCTTTGCAAAATTTGCTACCGTTCTGTTATGATGAAGGGTATGCAAAATGGCTATTCCATGCTCCCACCATTTGCATGGTCCCGACTTCTTACTCCAAATCTAGCCATCTACTGCCTTGTTTAGGTATCATTCGTCTCATTCCACAGTTCACGATGGATTTACACCAGTGTTTACTGACGGCTCTAAAACAGGGGACTATGTTGGTGCGTCTGCTGTCTTTCTTGACCGCAACCTCCCCCCTCATGCTTCAATTTTAATGGCAGAATTAATGGCTATAATGATTGCCTTTCCTCGAATTGAATTCATTAACAATTAAAGACCACTCTTGTCATTTATTCAGATTCGCTCAGCGCCCTCCATGCGCTAAAAGCCCTATTCTAAAAACACAATGGAATCCGCTGTACAACAATTTCTTCTGCTGCTCCACTCTAGTAAGAAACAAATCATACGGTACTATGTTTGACCCCCTCTCACGTAGGGTTAACTCGCAACGAAATTGCTTAGAGAGAGGCCAAAATGGCCGCCTCTTCTTTCCGGATCTGTTCTACGTACCTAACGGATGTCATTTGACAACGGCGCCTCCTATCAACTAATTATTGTCAGAAGTGCTGGGGGAATGAGCGAGGGGCGAAACTTAGAAATATAAAGCCGAACATTGGTGAGTGGCCTTCCTTTCACCGACGAAAGCACTTGCACGAGGTGATATCTGCAAGCCTCCGCATTGGCCACACCAATTTCATTCACAGCAACTACAAGTCAAGGGACCCTCCTCCCATCTGCAAATTTTGTCATCGTCATACCCCGCAATCTGTTCACAATATCTTCATTGTTTGTACCCAACTGGACCTGATTCGCCGTCGTTAATTTCCTACTTTATGGTCCATAACACTTTCTAAAAGCTCATCCTATATCTAATCAGAATCCTCCCACTTTAATAGTAACACTTATTTTTTCTCATCTTCAAGAACTGAATATTCTTTACAACATATGATTTTGTTATGTAATATTAGGACTATTTATAATAGAAGGACACCTTTTAATTATTTTTGACTGAATATTCATTTTGCCATTAAAATTTTCTGACATTTAAAATATATATGAGCCAGGACCCACCCATGGAGTTAATTATTCAACCCAGTGTGGCCGCTTGTCTATGGGCCGTGGTGGGTCCTGTATATGAACTCAAAAAAAAACAAAAAAAACTATATATATATATATATATATATAACACATAAGAGAGGTATAAATATATATATATATATATATATATATATATATATATATATATATATATATATATATATATATATATATATATATATATATATATATATATATTTTTGGCATATTTATATATATATATACCTAGTATATATATATATATATATATATATATATATATATATATATATATATATATATATATATATATATATATATATATATATATATATATATATATATATATATATATATATATATATATATATATATATACACACAAAGGTGGGCACCGTTAATGAGAAAGTTAATCGTCGTTAATTTTTAATCGTTAACAAAAATATTAACGACGTTAATCATCAAAGCGTTTATCGGTAAAGAATGTAGCGGAAGTTAACGTTAATCGTTAACGTTAACCGTCTTCACAATTTTGTAGGAATAGTAATAATTATTGTTAATTTTCTTTATTATAATAATATCCCTATATTAATAATGATATTAAGTTTATCAGTCAGACAAATTAATTAAGCTTTGACCTATAGCAGATGTTTTTGCCGCCACTTGCCAAAGAATACTTTCAAAGCGTAAATACCTTATTAATTAACACTCAATACCGGGTGTCCGTAAAAGAATGTCCCAGTTTCAATGCTTTATTATCACAGCATAATATACAATATCCATATCATATCATACATCAAAGTGAAGAGTAAGTTTGAATATGCACATGCACCAGAACGAGTTCCTGATAGTCGACATACGCGCATTCAGATGTAGTCTTCTAGTGCGCCACATACTGACAATGGCGAGTCCGAGCGTAAAGCTTTCTGTGTCCTACAATTTGCTAAGTGTGAATGTAATTACCATTCAACGTGCGTATCGTTTACGGTTCCAATGTGACCCTCCATATGGCAAAAACATTCGCCGATTGTATAGGCAATTTGCAACCAATGGATGTCTTTGTAAAGGCAAAAGTACAGGACGGCCCAAAGTGACTGTACAGGATGTGGACCGTATCAGGGCCTCGTTCCTTCATAGTCCTAAGAAATCCGTTCGGAGAGCAAGTCACGAACTGAAGGTGCCAAAAACGACGGTGTGGAAGGTGTTAAGGAAACGTTTACACATGCGTGCATACCCGTTGCAGTTTGTACATGATTTAAAGCCCGACGACTATGCTCTACGGTTTACCTTTGCCTGTGCAGTGCTAGGTCGAGACGATGACCTTCTAGATCGTGTAGTGTTTAGCGATGAGTCCACCTTTCATCTCAGGGGTAAGGTGAATGCCCATAATTTTCGTCTGGGGTCTGAAAATCCGCATGAACTTGTAGAACACGAACGTGATTCCCCAAAGGTTAACTTTTCTGCGCCATATCCCGACGCCAGGTCGACCTTTCTTTTTTGCAGAAGCAACCGTAACAGGGGTCGCCTATCTTGATATGTTACAACAAATGCTCTTTCCACAATTATTAGAAGATGAAGCGGTAAACTTTATTCGGCAGCAAGATGGAGCCTCTCCACATTGGAGTCAAATAGTGCGAGCGTGGTTGAACGACTTTACTCCCAGATCGTTGGGTTAGTCATAATGGTCCAGACGACAGAGCTCCTATATATCTGGCCCCCCAGTCCCCGGACTTAGCGCCATGCGATTTCTTCCTATAGGGCTGCCTACGCAGAGTTGAAAAGCAGAATTGAACATGCCGTTCTTTCCATTACCCCGGATCTGTTAACCAATGTTTGGGAGGAATTGATTATCGGCTGAATGTATCCTCTATTGTAGGAAAACTCTGTTCAATGACCTTCACTTTGATGTATGATATGCTGTTGATATTGTATATTACTGTTATAATAAAGCATTGAAACTGGGACATTCTTTTACGGACACCCGAGTAGTATATTATTGTAAAAATAATAGGATATGCCAACTTAGAATTTTAATACAAATATGTATATTTTTTTATAAATTACAACGCTTATGAGGCCTAGTTCTTATATTTTTCACTAGTCGCAAAAGAAGCAAGTTCATGTAACTAGCGAAAGAAGTTAATGACTCATTGAACGGGCAACAGTCACTAGCTCTTTTTCCTTCAGCGAACCAATAAGAAATGAGAATACAGCAAAAGAAAAACGTCAGACATTTCTAAACGGGATAATAACCGTGTAAGAATAAACACATTTTAAGCCATTGTGAGGAGCGTTTAGGAAATTTTGGAAAAAAAAGTTTGTTATCGAAATCGAATCTTATACAATTTAAAATCTAATAAGAAAATATTTTATAAACTCGTAAATTAAGGTAACGATTAACGGATGTAGGGAAAAATTTTAACTCGTTAATAGTCCGTTACTTTTCGAAATTAACGAAAGCGTTAAAAGTTAATGAAAATTAACAAGTTAATAAACGGATTTCACCACTGTATATATATATATATATATATATATATATATATATATATATATATATATATATATATATATATATATATATATATATATATATATATATATATATATATAGCAGTTATATAGTATATATATATATATTAAATACAGTATATATATATATATATATATATATATATATATATATATATATAAAGGTAGGCACCGTTAATGAGAAAGTTAACGCCGTTAATCCTTAATCGTTAACAAAAAATTAACGGCGTTAATCATTAAAGCGTTTATCGGTAAAGAATGTAACGGAAGTTAACGTTAATCGTTAACCGTCTTCAAAATATGTAGGAATAGTATAATAATTGTTAATTTTCTTTTATATGATTGCAGATATTCATATTATTTTAATATTCATAAAGATTGCAAGAAATAATAATAATAATAATAATAATAATAATAATAATACATATATAATAATAATAATATCCCTAACAATATTAATTATGATATTAAGCCTAATAGACTTAAATACTTAGGTTTAATCTAGTAGATACTTTTAAGCCGCTTCATTAAAGAATATTTCGGTCAGACTCCAGATTAGCTTACACCTGTAACTTAAAAACTACAATAGCTACATGAAAACTGAATACATTTTTGAAATCAGCTAACATTTTAATGCAGGAAAGTAAATAAGAAATAAAATGAAGTGCGATAAAAAAAAAAATAATAAATATGTTTTGATGTACGACCCCAAATTTCTTGAGACATAACCCGCCCCCCCCAATTTTAGGCTCGGGAGATATCTTGAAAAGTACTGCTTTCATGAGATGTAATGAAAAAATTATTTTTTTAAATTTATTAACGTAATTGCATGGCACACAAGGGTAATCTACTGGGGTGGGGGGTGGGGGGGCTCCGCCCCAGTGCCTTCGACCTGTGAGCGCTGGTAAAATAATTTGTAAAAATAGAGAAACATTAATTTTTAAGTTAATTATAAAAGAAAAATATAGAAATCATGATTTTTAAGTTAACCTTAAAATTATATAAAGAAAAAACGATATTTTGATGGGTAACAAGCCTAATATTTTCCTGCCAGGCGTCAGATGTTATTTTAACTAATTTTATTTAAGGATGTAATTAATAATTATTAAAATATTTTTTTGTTTCCTTCATTAAAATGTTCGCCGATTTCAAAAATGCATTCAGTTTTTATGTAACTATCGAAGTTTTTGAGATACAGGTGTCAGCTAATCTGGAGACTGGCCGAATACTTCCAAAGCGTAAATACCTTAATACTTAGTATATTATTGTAAAAATATTATTATATACAAACTTAAAGTTTTAATACAAATATGTATATTTTTTATAAACTACAATGTTTATTAGGCCTACTACTTATATTTTTCACGTCACAAAAGAAGCAAGTTCAAGTAACGAACGAAAGAAGTTAACTCATTGAACGGGCAACAGTCACTATCTTTTTTTTTCTTCAGCTAATCAATAAGAAATGAGAATACAGCATATGAAAAACATGTTAAACATTACTAAAGGGGATGATAACCGTGTAAGAATAAACACATTTTGAGCCATTGAGAGGAGCGTTTAGGAAATTTTGGAAAAAAAAAGTATGTTATCGAAATCGAATCTAATACAATTTAAAATCCGATAAGAAAATATTTTATAAACTCGTAAATTAAGGTAACGGTTAACGGATGTAGGGGAAAATTTTAACTCGTTAACGTTAATTCACAAATGTAACTCGTTAATAGTCCGTTACGTCTTTTCGAAATTAACGAAAGCGTTAAAAGTTAACGAAAAAATTAACGAGTTAACGGATTAACGCGTTAATGCCCACCTTTGTATATATATATATATATATATATATATATATATATATATATATATATATATATATATATATATATATATATATATATATATATATATATATATATATATATATATATATATATATATATATATATATATATATATTTATATATATATATATATATATATATATATATATATAATGAAGCTAAATGAATCCTTATTGTGGTTTTGTGTGAAGAAACGAAAGCTTGCATTTATAATCCGCACAAGAACGGAGCTCCATATGGATAAAACATGGTCCTACATATAAGGTTGACATGTTAAATCAGTCACCTGCTTTCTTTATATTCCTAGTTGACAGGATATCATGCACCATAAGACTCCTAAGGGTAGAAGAGGTTATAAAAAGGTTGCTTTTGAACCAAGAGTGAGAAAAAGAGAACTAAATCTGAATGAAAATATGAGATGAACAGCTGAACGAAAACAAATTAAATCAAGCTGTAAAATGTGGGTATGGGGAAGGGGGGGGGGAAATATTCACTGGAAATAAATATGCTCATGATGACCACAATAACAGCTTTAATTTTCAGAGTTCCCTGTTTCAAAGCGGGTATCATTCCAGGCAAAGTAGAACGCAACAACGCTAAAGTGTAGAACCCTCAAATTACTTGGTCAAATAGCCAAGAAAGGACATTATTTAAATAATGGGGTAGATATAATAATAATAATAATAATAATAATAATAATAATAATAATAATAATAGTAATTTTTCTTTATCCTCCCTTTGTTTCTCACTAGATATATGGTAAGCTGCGCAACATAAAAGGAAATAGGATAGTTAAGTAAAAGAACATCGAGTAAGTTGAGAGGAAAGCACCCCTTATCATCTCTCAAAATCCCTTAAGTTAAAGCTCGTCGCAGAAAAAAAAATCTTCCCTAGGGCTTCACAAATCTTCGACGGACACTCACTGTGGTATCTCATCAATGTGGAGTTCATCCCCTGGGAGAGGCCCACAACCATATCTCCTCACAAAATCCCGCCAACTTTCTTCTCGTATCTGCAAAGCATCATCCAACATCTTAAATATTTGAACTCGGATACTTGTTCGAATTGCTCACCATCCAACCTGACTCTCCTCACTCACTAACAAAACTTTACTCATATCAACATTTATTTTCAAACCCCTCATTTTACATACCATGCCAAACCCATCTACTAATCCACTCAAACTTTCTTCAGATTCAACGCACACAACTAATTCATCCGCACACAATAAACAGGGCACGCTCCACTCTCTTCCATTCTCCATCAGTCTAACACCTTCCCATACCACCCATAACTCTCATACACAAATTAAATAACCAAGTGGGCATAACACAACCCTGTCTCACTCCACTATTAATATCAAACCATTAACTTTGAACTCCATTTATTCTTACACTCGCTTCACTATCGTCATACATACTTTTTGCTCTATTTAGAAGCCTACCACCAACACCATATATCACTAACAATTACCACAAAACTTCCCTATTAATCCTGTTATACGCCTGTTGCAAGTAAATAAAACCAAAATACAATTTATTCTTCTTCTCTCTCTCATTTTCCCAATCATATGTTTCAATGTGAAAATTTGATCTACACATCCTCTACCACTTCTAAATACATCTTGTTCTTCACCAATCAGTTCCTCAGTCACTCGACGCACTCTTTCAACCAAAATACTAGCATATATCTTCCCTACAACAATAAACTAATTCCTCTATAGTTTCTACAGTTCCCCATATCCCCCTTACCCTTATATAAGGGTACTATTACTGCTCTCCTCAATTCTTCGGAACTATACCCTCCATAAACACTGTTACACAACTTCTATATAAAGTCAATCACAATCTCGCTTCCGTTCTTGATCATTTCATCGGTAATTCCATCTATACCATTCAACTTCTCACTCTACCTATTACCTCATCCCCAAATACCTAATTCTTCTTACACCATCAAATCCACAAACATTCACTATCCCCCCCTTCATTACTGCTGTTATACATATTTTCGAAGAGTTCCCTCCACACTCTCCTCACACCCATTTCATCAGTCACGAAAGTATCATCCCTATTCATTATTCTCTGAAGATTCCCTTTACTCTCTTTCTTAACCTTTCGTACTTCCTTCCAGAAGAGCTCCTATTTCCTTGTTAAGTCCCCATTCATCCTCCTTCCAAACTCTTCATTTACCTCTTCTTTTTTTTCCCTCTTAATATGCAACTTTAGTCTTCCTTTTTTTCTTCTTATATATTTCCGTACACCTTTCTTTCGAGACCTCATCATCGGCTTTTAACACATTCAACCACAACTCTAATAATAATAATAATAATAATAATAATAATAAAAATAATAGTAATAATAATAATATTCTTATAGAGGTAGAGTATAGTAGCTCGTATACTCGCAGCGATGAAATTACCTCCCATTTGGCTTATGGTATGTAGGGTCTCCCATGACATTCCAGTGCCTAATGGTTCGCCTTTCTGTTTTGTTCATATCCACACTCATCCACCAGACAACATCTTACAGACACCACCTTTATCCACATATCATATACACTTATATCCACACCCCTCTTCTAGACAACATCTTACAGACATCCCTATCCTTATATCCCTATGTGTGGGGGAGAAAGAATTGCCCACATCGTATGTCCTGCGTGTAGTAGAAGGTCACTAAAGGGACGGTGGTGATGGGTTGGCACCACCTACTTATCTTTTTGTGGGATATGCCTGCCTCGGAGAAGGTCATGATCGCCGTAAACGGCCTTCTATCTTTCGGAAAAAATGTATGAATCGTATGGGTACATGGGATGTCAGAGGAATAAATGTTGAGGAGAAAAGGAGAGAGGTGATGGATGTATTTAGAAAGGGTAAATTTGATTTGCTCGCTGTGACTGAAACAAAGATGAAAGGAAACGGTGAAAATGAATGGTGTGGTGTGAAATGTGTTTGTGCTGGTGTGGAAAGGAATGAGAGGGGGAGAGAAGGAGTTGCAATTCTGATGAGTGACTTGTGACACAGAGCTATGGTAGATTTTGTGTGTGTGAGTACAAGAATTCTAATGGTTAAATTTAAATTTGAAAAGGTCAAAGTATGTGTGGTTGTGAAATATGGTCCATCTGAGGGTAATGTTGAAGAGAGAGTGATTTTCTGGGATAATCTGAATGATGTTTTGGATGGGGTGAGTAGAGGAGCTTCAGATTGATTGTGTTGGATGACCTAAATGGTTGGATAGGTGATCAAAAAGGGATGGTATAACAGGTGGCTTTGAGGTGTCGGGAGAAAATGAAAATAGTAGGAAGATGATTGATTTCTGTGAGGAGCGAGGTATGTGTGTGTAAATAATACTTTCTTTAAATACAAGAGTATTCATAAGTATACTAGAGTTAGTGTAGGTAGAGATGGTATCGAAGTGAAAAGTATGATTGATTTTGTGTTGGTGAAAAGATGTTGAAGTATGTGTTGGATGTTAAATCAGTGAGGGGGTTAGGAATGGGATAATCGGATCATTATGTTGTTTTATGCAAAAAATTAGGTTAGTGGGGGGTTGGATGGAGAGAAAGGTGATAAGGAAGGAAGTGGGTAGAATTAAGAGTGAGAAGTTAAGTGAACAAGGTAATAAGGATAAGTATTTAAAAGCGCTTGCAAGTAAATTAGTTGAATATGAACAAGTCGAAACTGAACAAATCTGGAAGCAAATGAAGGAAGCGGTTGTTAGCATTGCAAAAGAAGTGTGGACCTGCTAAAGTGGGGAGTAAGAATGTTAACAGTAAGTGGTGAAATGAGAGTGATGCAAGCAGCTGCACTAAAATAAAAAAGAGGCGTGGTTGAATGTACTAAAATCCAATGATAAGGTTTCAAAAGACAGATGTTTGGAGTTATATAAGGAGAAAAAAAAGGAATACTAAAAGATGCATAAGTAGACGGTAAATGAACAGTTTGGAAGGAGGATGAATGTGGACTTACAAGGGAATAGGAAGCTCTTCTGGAAGGAAGTGCGAAAGGTTAAGAATGAAGAATGAGAATAAGGGGTATCTGCTTAGAGCTCTAATGGATAGAGATGGTTAAAGCAACTGATGAGAAAGGATGTGGGGGATTGTGTAGGGGAACACTTCGAAAAGTCTGCATAACATTGGCAAATGAAAAGTGAAGAGGGTGATAGTGGTCAGTGACTGGGTTTGGTGATTGCAGAAGAATATATATATTTGGGGGATTAGGTCATTAGTAAGGACGAGGTAATGGAGTAGGTGAGAGAAGTTGATGAATGTTGAAATTTGCAGGTACTCTAGAAATTGCAGGAACGATAATCAGAACAGAAGGCGAGATGGTGATTGATTGGATTTGGAAGTTGTGTTTGTATGGAGGGTATAAGTTCAGAGGGTTAGAGAGCAGTAATATTAACCTTATATAAGGTAAGGGGATAAGGGTAACTGTGAATTATGGGGTAGTTTATCGAGAGTGTTATTTGGAAGATATATGCTTTGTTTTAGAGGTGAAAGAGTTCGTCAAAGTGAGCTAGACTGACTGATTGGTGAAGAACAAGAGTGCGTTTAGAAGTGACAGAGTTAATGTGTGGATCAAATCTTTACATTAAAGCAAATGATTGAGAAAATGAGGGAAAAGAATAAATTGTATTTTATGAATTTGCAACAGACGTATGATAAGTTAAAGGGAAGCTCTATGGTAGTTGCTGTGATATATGGTTGGTGGTAAGCTTCTGAGTGGAAATCAAAGTATGTATAACGATAGTGAAGCGGTGTAAGAATAAATGGAGTCGAAAGTGATTGGTTTAATATAAATAGCGGAGTGTGGCGGGATGTGTTATGTCTTCTTGGTTATTCAATTTGTTATATGGATGGGGTTAAGGAAGAATTAGAGGTGGGGGTGGCAGGTGATGGTGTTAGAATGATGGAGAATGGAAGAAAGTGAATGCCTACCTATTATATGCTGATGATTTGGCTTTGTGTGGCGAATCTAAAGAGTTTGAGAGGATTGGTTGAGTGGCAGGGATGTGTTGTGTCTTCTTGGTTATTCAATTTGTATATGGATGGGGCTAAAGGGAAGAATTAGGAGTGGGGTGGGAGTGATGGTGTTGATGAGTGGGAGATGGAAGAAAAGTAGAAGCATGCCCTACCTATTATATGCTGATGATTTGGCTTTGTGTGGCAAATCTAAAGAGAGTTTGAGAGGATTGGTAGAAAGATTTGGCAGGGCTTGCTGTAAAGGAGGGTTGGAAAGTAAATATATAAAAGAGCAAAGTTATGGTTGTGAGTGAGGGCAGTCCTCGGTATGCAGTTACGTTAGATGGTGAGCAGCTGGAACAAGTGTCTGAGTTTAAATATTTAGGATGAAAAGGGAAAGGATGCTACAGAGTGTAATAGGAAGGGATTGTGAATGGCAGGAGGTCGGCTGGTGCAATTAAATCAATGTAGTGGATGTAAAGGGACTATGGCCTGGAATGAAGCTAGGGTTTTACATGAGGGTATGTTGTACCTGAATTAATGTATAATAGTGAGACTATGGTCTGGAATAAGAGGTATAAATCTAAAGTTCAATGTGTTTCGGATAGGAACAATCTTAGGGGCGTCATTAGGTGTGAAAAGGGTGATAAAGAATAGAAAATGAACGTATTAAGAGAGTTGTGTGGTGTGAATGAAAAAAGGGGTAAATGAGAGAATAAATGAAAGACGTTGAGATGGTTTGGTCATGTGGAAGGGATGGATGATAGTCGGTTGGTTAAACGAATGTGTAGTGGTGAGTGTGCTAGGAATCGACCGGCTGGGAGGCCGAAGAAAAAGTGGATTGAATCAGTAAAGGAATGCCTGGAGGAGAGAAATGTGAGTTTGACAGAGGCAAGAAGAAAGGTGCATAATAAGAGTGAATGGCGAGACTTTTGTAGGGGGTATGGTTGTAGTGGCACACCAGGGCCAAGTGATAATCCCCATTGACGAGATGCCATAGTGAGGGTCCGTCGCTGTCCCGTGAAATTCTAGGGTGGATTTTTCGGCTGCGACAGATTAAAAGGTATTACAAAAGGGCCGGGAACGCTGGGCTTTCTTTTTGACTTGCTTCAAATTCTTCTACTACTTTACTGTTTCCGGTGCATGTTACGTCTTGGAGAGAGAAGGTGGGGAATAATAATAATAATAATAATAATAATAATAATAATAATAATAATAATAATAATAATAATAATAATAATAATAATAATAATAATAATAATAAATGATTACAACTTATTTTACAGTTTGCTAAATTTTTTGTAAAAAAGTGAAATGGGCAAAATTAATATAGAATAATAGTTTTATGATAAATTTTTGAAAAGTTCTGCATCTAAATTTTTTGAGTCAAACGTTCCAAGCAGAAAGGAATTAAATACCAGATTCTGGTATGTTACAACCATATAATAATAAATGCATACGATTTAAAAAAAATTATTATTACAAATATTTAAAATAAAAAAAATTATTAGTCATTGAAATATAACAGATTATATATTTAAATGTCAAAAATCAAAAAAAAAAACTTCCTATTCAGAGGAGCGGGAATGTTATATATTTTATTCAATAAGAAGATTGGCTACGCAGAACATCCTATTTCCGTATAAAATGAAACTCCCACGCACTTACAAAAGACAAAGGAAAAAACACGTGAATATAAATAACGACACAAAATGAAATTTAAATTCAAGATATAAAATTTACTTCACCACTGCTCTACAATACTACATTTGCATATATCGCAACAT
>JABUQX010133986.1:0-11572 GCA_015478945.1 Trachelipus rathkii
CTGAGATATTACCTATCACTAGATCATAGATAGATTATCGCTTCAACGCGTCCTGAGTAATAAGGCGTGTCAACATCAATCATGGCTACCGGAACGTCTCTGATCGTATTATCAATCAGCATTATTTGCTTCCTCTTTCCAGTTAGTTGGTCTTCCGAAACATATTTCCTCTTAACAATGACACTGTCGCAACCTGTGTCTCTCAATACTTTTCTAACAACTCCATTAATTTTTCCGTCGACTACGGGCATCATTTTCGCTCTTCCGTTTCTACTCTTTACGCAAGCGGATATGATGACAGGTATCGTTTTGCCACAAGCCAATGCGATCCTATTATCTTTGCTGACATATTTCATAGCGTCTACACTATCATCACATCGCCGGTTTCCAACTGTTGATAGACTGTCAAGAGTTCGGGCTCCACTCCGTCGTGCTAGGTTACCATTATTATTTATTATGGACTCAGCCGCTATCTTCGAGCTTTTCCTCCAATTATTACACATGCGGCTGTCATTATTGTGGTTCTTAGTATCTTTTATTGAAGCTCTTCTGCTTCTCCAAAATCTATGTTGGCTGTCTCTACTGTAGGTGGTATAGTTCCTGCATTCTACGGCCCTATGTCCCTTTTTACCACATTTGAAACAGGCTAACTGGGACCTTGACTTTTCAAAGTTGCGATTATTTCCATACGTTGATATGGCAACAGTAGCCCTCTTTGGACTTTCTCTCCAATTATTGTTGGCGCGGCTGTTTTTATTTGCGACATGTTGATGACCGGTGCTGCCCGTTTGCAATTTGAGCCTTCTGAGCTCAAGCTCATGTTCTCTCTATGCCGCTTTTCTAGCGAATTCTCTTTCTGCTGCTTCTCTGGCAGTTTCTCTTTCTCTTTCAACTGCTTCTTTAGCAGCTTCTCTTTCAGCTGTTTCTCTGGCAGCTTCTCTTTATCTTTCAGCTGCTTCTTTAGCAGCTTCTCTTTCTTCCTTTATAAATTCTCTGGCTTCTTTCCCTTTTAAGCCTAGTTCTTAGGCGATTTTCGCCAATGAGTAGCAATCCAATTTATTGTCACAGAGGGTATCTTGCTCTCGCATGAATTTTGCGTGAGGATTGAAAGACCCAGACTCTTTCGTTGTGATGCCTCCTTCATTCCAGCCACTTCTATTCTGTGGAACTCCTTGCCATAATCAATTTCTCCTGCTGTATTTAATCTTTCTCTCTTTAAAGCCCATGTCTGCACCCACCTGAAAAATTTGCGTTAGGTTTGGTTTGAGTGGATTTCCCATATTCTATTTTGTCCCCCTCTTTGAATAGGGTCCTGACTGTAAGTGGTGACAACCTGTATATAAAGAAAAATGCACCATAAATCTGAGGCATGCATGAGCATTCTTAGGGTATAAATAAGTGGTAGTGGGACCCAAACCCAGTTACCATTGTTCTCTTAGCTGCTTCTTACGACACGCAGAATGTACATTGTAGAAATTTTCTCCACCACACACAATAATAAAAAATATTAATAATAATAATAATAATAATAATAATAATAATATAATAATAATAATAATAATAATAATAATAATTTGAAAGTGTTAATTCAGAAAAAAAATTATATACCGTATATTATATTGTTATAATAAATAAAAATATATTTAATAATATTCAATTTTTGAAAATAATAATATACGGTTATAATAAATAAAAATATATTTAATATTATATTTCTGAAAATAATAATAATAATACCTTTAAGGCAAGAGTCCCATCATTTGAATAGCCATCCTTAAAATTATCTTCTTTTTCTTTTTTTATTTCCATTGGTTTAACTGGTTCAGAATTTGAATAGTCATCCTTAAAATTATCTTCTTTTTCTTTTTTTATTTCTATTGGTTTAACTGGTTCAGAATTTGAAGCCGAAATTTTGACTTCAGTTTTTGAGTTTGTAGAATTTGATTCTGATTTGCCCAAAGACAAGTTTTTGGACAGGGGTTGCTGCTTACTCAAGTTTTTGGACAGAGGTTGCACCTTACTCAAGGCTTGCTTTTCTTCTTTATTTTTGGGTGAGACTTGTGATTCACCCAAGGTTTGCATTTGTGTTTTAACTCCAGTGTTTTTGATTTCTTCTATTTTAGTTTTTAATTTGTGTGTTTTAGTAATGCCTTTGAAGTCTTTTTCTACAGATTCCTTGTTAGTCTCACTTTGGTTCTTTTTTGCCAGCTTATCACGAATTGATAATATTCTATTACATATTTGTTTCCGAACAGCAAGAAAAGTGGAAAGCGGTGCAAACGAAACTCCATCCTTGTCTAAATCACCTGCTCCGATCTGAAAATTATATAGAATTTTTACATTGAAAATTTTTGACAATGGAGAGGTTAAGTGGATCGAACTTCGTGAACACAAAGAGTTTGATAAATTGTTTTAAACTCAATGGGTGAAACCTTAAACAAGGTGAGAGACATTCACTACCACTCTTAATGGATCTGAGATCGTAAAAAAACTAGCAAAAGGAAATGGATGTCAAATGCATTGCAAACCAGGTAAAAGATATACACAATATCAAGGGTTAATCCCGTCACCTGAGTTTTCTACCTTACCGACGTTAGAAAGGGGGGGGATTGGGACCCTAAACCTTCCCCCTTCTCAAATAACAGCGTCAGATAAATCCACTCACCATCGACGCCGAGCGTGGCAAGTTGGAACAATAACCGAATAAAATAGGTAAATAAGTCATTAATAGGATAACATTCAACATAGACAATGGCAAATAAGAGTTTAGTAACAGATAGAAAAAAAGTTTATTTAAAGAACTTTGATAATAATGAATTGTAACTTAGATAAACAAAAAAAATCATTTAAGAATATAGCTTTTGAGATAAAAAGTTAACAATTTTGATTGTGACGGATTGGATGGAGGATAATGTCAAATGCAGAAAAGGATTAGCAAAACTTCATCTGCAGTTTGATATGGCCGCTGTGATAAGATATTGAAGCTGAATGAAAACAGCTGTATGAAGGTTTATTTAAAAAAAATAAAAAGAAAATCTCTTAATAACTATCAGGTGTGTAAAAAGTATATATATATATATATATATATATATATATATATATATATATTATATATTATATATATATATATATATATATATATATAATATATATATATATATATATATATATATATATATATATAATATATATAATATTTATATAAAATATATATATATATATATATATATATATATATATATATTATATATATATAATATATATATATATATATATATATATATATAAATATATATATTCTTCTCTTTCATCTACATTTTTTTCACCAGATTGGGAGTAAAAGGTGCGTTAAATGCATCAGAAAAGAAAAGCAATATAAAAAAAAAAGGAAGAAATATGAACAAAAGTCGAAAAGAAAGCCCAGCCTTACCGCACCCTCTGTACCATTAATTAGTGAGAATTCGTCGCAGACAGAAAATCCAACCTAGAGCTTCAAACGGGACCGCACGGACCCTCCTAATCGTAAATCGTAATTGTGAGGGTCATCCCTTGGACTGGTGGGTCCACAACCATCCTCCTCACAAAACCCCGCATTCACTCTATTAAACACCTTAATTCTCGCCTCTGCCAAAACTCATCATTTCTCTCCTTCAAACATTCGTTACTGATCAATCCATTTTTCTTCGGTCTCCCAGCCGGTCGGTTTCCACCACACTCGCCACTATACAAGCCGCTTAACTCAACCGACTATCTTCCATCCTTTCCACATGACCAAACCATCTCAACATACTTTCATTATTCTCTCATTTTACCCCTTTCTTCACCACCACACCTCTTATACATTCATTCCTCATTTTTACCAATTCTTCTCACACCGAACACGCCCTAAGATTGTCATCTGAACACATTGAACTTTAGATCTATATTCTTATCCAGACCATAAGTCTTCACTAGCTATACAATAAACACAAGGTAACAACATACACTCATGTAAGACCCTAAGCGCACTAAGACTTAGTCTCTCTTTACATCACCAACGATTTAATGACGCAGCCACCTTCCTTTCATTCACAACTTTTCTACTACTACTCTGCATCATCCGTTCCCTTCTCATCCAAACATATATCCTAAATATTTAAACTCAGACACTTGTTCCAGCTGTTCAAAATCTAACATAACTCACACTAGAGGACCTGTCCTCACTCACAACGCATAACCTTACTCTTATCTATGTTTTACTTTCAAGCCCTCCTTTTTACACACCCTGCCAATCTCTCTACCAATCCTACATCTTTCCAGATTCACCACACAAAACCAAAATCATCCGCATATAAATAGGTAGGGCAACCCTCCACTCATCTCCATTCTCCACACTCATTCTAACACCATTTCCTGCACCTCCCACCTCTAATCTTTCATAACCCCCATCCTATATACAAATTGAATAACCAAGGAGACTAACACATCCCTGCACTCCGCTATTATAACTAAACCAATCACCTTTGACACCATTTATTCTTACACACGCCTCACTATCGTCATACATACTTTGGATTCCATTCATGAAGCCTACCACCAAAACCATATATCACTAAAACACCGGCCATATAGAGCTTCCCTATTAACCTTATCATACGCCTGTTGCAAATCCATAAAAACCTAAATACAATTTTATTCTCTTCTCTCATTTTGTCAATCATTTCTTTCAATGTAAAAATTTTAAATCCACACATCCTCTACCAGCTCCAAATGTACCTTGTTCTCACTAATCAGTCTTCGTCACCGAGACGCATTCCTTTTCGACAAAATACCAGCATCATATCTTCCCTACCAACACTCTAAACTATCCCCTAAAATTTCCCACAGTTCCCCCTTATTCCCTTACCCTTATATAGAGGGTACTATTACCGCTCTTCCTCCAATTTCCTTGGAACTATACGCTCATAAATTCTTCATTACGTCGTTCAAAACGTCGATCGATCACCATCTCCCTCCGTTCTTGAATCATTTCACCAGTAATTTTCTATACCTCAGATTTACCATTCCTCAACTTTCTCACTTTACCCATTAACTCCTCCTTGCTTATAACCTCATCCCCAAAATCCCTATTCCTCTTGAACCATCAAACACACACACATTCAATATCACCTCTTCATTACCTGCCAATATCACAGATTTTTCGAAGTGTTCTTTCCACACTCCCCCAACATCCATTGAATCAGTTACAAAAGCACCAATCCCTATTCTTATCTAAGCAAGGTTCCCCTATTCTCAATTCTTAACCTTCGCGCTTACCTTCAGAAGAGCTTCCTGTTCTTGTAAGTCCCCATTCATCCTCCTTCCACACTGTTCATTTACTCTTCTTTCCTCCTATGTATGCCCTTTTAGTATTTCTTTTTCCCTCCTTAAATAATTCCAAGCATAATTTCTTTTTTTTAGAAAACTTCCATCATTTGCTTTTAGTACATTCAACCCATGCTTCTTTTTTACCTTTTAACCGCTTGCTTCACCTCTTCATTCCACCCTCACTGTTAACATTCTACTTCCTACTTTAGCACATCCACAATACTTCTTTTGCACCTTGCTAACAACTGCGTTATCCATTTACTCCAATATATGTAGATTACACTGACGAACCAAAATTCAAACCTGATTTTACTTGCAAGCATAAGAGACACATAGTTGTAATAGAAAAGGGTTCACTTAACTTCTCACTCTTAATTACCGCACTTCCTTCTGTATCACCTTCCTCTCCTTCCAGCCCCACTTAACTAACTTAATATTACATAGAACAACATAATGATCCGATAATCCCATTCCTAAACCCCTCACTGATTTAACACCAACACATTGCTTTCAACATCTCCTTCTTCACCAACACAAAATCAATCATACTTTTCACTTCGATACCATCTCTACCTACACCAACTCAGTATACTTAAGGATACTCTTGTGTTTAAAGAAAGTATTACTTACACCACATACCTCTTCTCTCACAGAAATCAATCACCTTCCTACTATTCTCATTTTTTCCAAGACCCAAAAACCACCGTTATATCATCGCCCTTTTTGATCACCTCTCCAACCATTCAGGTCCCCCAACACTACCAAATCTGAAGCTTCTACTCAACCCATCCAAAACATCCATTCAAATTATCCCAAAAAATCGTACTCTCTTCAAACGTTCCCTCGATGGAGCCAATACTCACAAACACCACATACCTTGACCTTTCAAAACTTAAAATTTAACCCATTGAATTCTAGGAACTCAACACACCAAAGTCTACCAATAGGCTCTATAACACAATCACTCATTCAAAATTTTGCACTCCTCCTCACCCCCTCTCATTCCTTTCCACACCAGCACACACATTTCACACCACACCACCTATTTTCACAGTTTCCTTTCATCTTGTTTCAGTCACAGCGAGCAAATCAAATTTTGGCCCTTTCTAAATACATCCATCACCCTCTCTCTCTTCTCCTCAAACATTTAATTCCCTCTGACATTCCCTGTACCCATACGATTCAAATATTTTCGCCGAAATTAGAAGCCCGTTTACGGCGATCACGACATTCTCCGAGGCCTGCATCAGCATTCCTAGCAAAGAGATAAGGTGGTAGTGGGGCAAGCCACCCAACTACCCACCGTCCTTAGTCACCTTCTACGTACACGAGGAATACGATGTGGGCAATTCTTTCTCCCCCACACATAGGGATTGAGTAGTAGGGATGTCGTAAGTTGTTGTCTAGAAAGGGGTGTGTGCTTTAAAGTATTGTATAATGATGTGGATAAATGGTGGTCAGTACTATGTGCCTGGAGGATTGCGTGTTGTAAAGAATTGAAACGCAAAGAGAAAGGTGCACCCATTAAATAAATGGGAGGTAATTTCAACACTTCGTGTAGCATGTACCTCCCTATATATATATAATATATATATATAATATATAGTATATCTATATATAATATATATATATATAATATATATATATATATATATTATATATATATATATATATATATATATTATATATATATAAATCATATATATATATATATATATATATATATATATATATATATAATATATATATATATATAATATATATATATATATATAAGGGAGATATTGTTCGTGCATAGTTGTGTTTTATTGACAACTGAGGTAAAACTTAATATTGGTATAAATTGGTAAGCCAATGTTTTTAATCATAGTAATAATTAGATTTAAGAATTTTCATTGATCCAGTCTGGACATTATGATCCAGCCTGGACGATGATTTTAATATAATATGGAATATTGCTTCATTTATTAACAAACCTTGTAAAATTTATCGGTATTATAATGCTGTTTCTTTCTTTTTAGTTATAAACCATTCATGACATAATATTCTTTATTGATACTCTTATTGGTAAAATTTGTAAAGATAAATAAAAACACAGATGAACACATAATTGTGTAAAACTATAAGTGTTTCCGAAAGTTAAAAGGAAATATATTGAAGACCTTGAAATTGGATTGTCCAGACTTTCAAGGTTAGTGTGTAAAAATAAAGGAACTAATGTAATCAATCTAATCTATGTAATGTAAAACTATGAACTTTGTGTATTAGAATATAGTAGTAAACTAAACGTTATTGTTTGCAGTTTACTATCTTGTAGGACCAGCTACGATTGACCCAAATTGAACAAACCCCTTTTGGAAATTGACAGGGTGAGTT
Organism: Trachelipus rathkii; assembly: GCA_015478945.1. NCBI lineage: Eukaryota > Metazoa > Arthropoda > Malacostraca > Isopoda > Trachelipodidae > Trachelipus > Trachelipus rathkii. The sequence goes on from JABUQX010133986.1 coordinate 7,723, forward strand.
CAATAAAATACATATAAAATAGAATGAAATATATTAATTGAAATTGAGTAAAAATGTTAATGTGCAAAGATAAAAATAGTATTTATTTTTAATAGGGTTTTAGAGTAGGGATTCATTCCTGAATCCTACTGCTTCTTGTTGGAGTTTTTCAATTCGGGGATTCATCCTGAATCCTTCGTCATTTTAAAGTAGGGATTCATTCTGATTCTTACTTCTTCTGTGGCTTTTTCTAAGTCGGAATTCATTCCTGAATCCTAATTCTTCGTTTTGGATTTAACGATCTGAAACAGAAATCATTATCCACTCAATCTTCAGTTAAGTTATAGTGTATTTGTCTTTATTGAGTCTGAATTTCTAATTCTTCCTTTACCTTAATTTGCATTAATAATATTTGGAAGCGTCTTGGTTTCCACTCTTGAATCTGATTCCAGGGCTGAATTGAGCTCTTGTACATAGTTTTTATACATTGGATCCTGTATAAATCTCCAATGTATATAATATAGTTAAATTATATCTTATACTTAAGTCCATATATCTTTTACTATCATATTGTTGGGAGTGGATTTGTGTTATCCTTGAACTCTTCACAAACATCCCATTATAAATTGAGCGAATCTATTAAAGATAAACTTTTTTCTAGTGTGTCAATATCCTTTGGTATTTAACTCTTTATTTATATCTTATTATTTGCTTACTGAATTCTATCTGATTAATCTTCAATAGTATAAATATCAAGGTGTTATCTACGTAGACCACTAGTTATAAATCAATATTAAATATCCGGTATAGACCTATGTAAGAACCAATTGTTCAGTTGTTTTAAAAGCTCACAATCCTCACCGAATTGTCATCAAGTGAACAGGCACACGGAGTCCCGAGACTATCTCCCTCCGTTACAGAGAAGGCCTAACCTGCTCCGTATTAAACCTGATGGTGTTGGTTGGTTTCCTGTTCTTATTAGACATTCAAACCACGTCTTTGAAACATCACAAAATATCTTAGACGTATTATCTTCTATTTGACCTTCGAAATACTTGTTTTCTTCGACCTTCGACTCTACGAGAAATAGTGGAGAGAGGAACCTCAAAGTCGGGTACGATTGTTCGGTCCCAGCGTTCTTCTCTCTGTAATATATATATATATATATATATATATATATATATATATATATATATATATATATATATATATATATATATATATATATATATATAAATATCTTTCTTTCTTTCTTTATCTACCTTTTTTCCCCAAGATTGGGAGTAAGGTGCGCTACAAGCATCGGAAAGAAAAGCAGTAGGAGAACATGATAAATCTTCGAAAAAGCCTTACTACCCCCTCTATTGCCATTAATTGGTAAAGACATGCATGATCAGAATCACCCTAGAGCTTCATGGGACCATGACGGATCCACACTATGGTAAGTCGTCAAGTGTAGGGTTCATCCCTATTAAGTCGTAAGCCATGCCCCCTTACAACACCCCCGCCATTCTGTCTGTCTTACCTTTCTTCTCGCCTCTACCAAACTCACATTTCTCCTGCAAACATTTAATTTACTGACTCAATCCACTTTTCTTCGGTCTCCCAGCCAGGTCGGTTTACTTACCTCACCACCATACATCCGCTTAACCACCGACTATCATTCATCCTTTCCACATGACCAAACCATCTCAACATACTTTCATTTTTATTCTCTCGTTTCCCTTTCTTCACACCACACAACTCTCCTAATATGTTCAGTCCTCATTTTAACAGTTCTTCTCACCTAGCACGCCCCTAAGATTGTCCTTCTATCTAGACACATTGAACTTTAGATCTATACTTCTTATTCCAGACCATAGTCTCACTACTATACATTAACACAGGTAACAACATACCCTCATGCAAGACCTAGCGTACTCCAGACTTAGTTCCTTCACACTCCCCAACGATTTAATTGCACTGCCTTCCTACCATTCTAGCTTTTCCTACTACACTCTGCATCATCAGTTCCTTCTCATCAACACATACCCCAAATATTTAAACTCAGACACTTGTTTCCAAGCTGCTCACCATTTAACATAACTTCACACAGGGCTATCTCCTCACAGCCATAACCTTGCTGCTTATCTACATTGCTTTCAGGACCTCCTTTTACATACCCTGGAAATCTCTCTACCAATCTTCTCAGCTCTCTTCAAATTCACCACACAGAACCAAATCATCCGCATATAATAGATAGGGCACCTCCACTCATCTGTATTTCAACACCATTTCCTGCCTCTAATTCTTTATAACCCCATCCATATATAAATTGAATAACCAAGGAGACAAACACAACCCTGTCTCACTCCGCTATTAATCCTAAACCAATAACCATTGACACCATTTATTCTCACACACGCTTCACTATCCTCATACATTACTTTTTATATCCATATATATATATATATATATATATATATATATATATATATATATATATATATATATATATATATATATATATATATATATATATATATATATATATATATAATGACCCTAAGTGGGTTTGAACCCTTACTCTTAAGATGGAGTAAACAAAGTGTTACCTCCTGACCACGATGAGCTAAAACCACCACTTACCTCTGAAAGCCTAACATACTTGGCTTCTTGAGAGGAGTGAGGCATGTCTTTGGTGTGACATCTAACCTCTGGCGTATATATATATATATAATATATACATATATATGTTTCTGCCCCTGGCCCACCTTATTGGAGGGCCACCGCCTCTGAAGTGATGCTGCTCTTGGTGGTTCCACAGGTCAAAATAAGTTACAGCAAAGGTGGTAGAAGAAGAGGGCGTCGAGTGAAGAGGCACTCCAGAAGGAAGTGCTCCATTGTGTCCGGGGGATATATGACATCTAGTGCAGATGGGGGGATATAACGTTGTCAAGTTTGAATCTGAATTTATATTGCATAAGATTTGGGTGGTGGCCTGATCTGCTCCGGGTGAGGTTAATTTGGTTTCTTCTGGACAGTGATTCTTCTGTAGAGAAGATGTTTGGGGATCGGTTGTTTAATAGATTGTTATTAGGGCGTTGTAGATATGTGTTAGTTAATTGTGTATGGATGTGAGAGAGCCAAGACCTATTTGGGGGTGGGGGAGGAATGTTGTTGTAGATGTCGTTATAAAGTTTGGCTGGTGAGGAGGAGGGGGATTTTAGTCTGTGGGGTTGGAGAGTATTTGGTGGCATGGATGGGTTGGATTGAGTGTTTTCTATAAATATTGTGTCCCTACCTTCTTCAAGTGGGTAGGGATGGGAAGGATGTGTGTCTCGTCATGTAAATGCTGGATGGGGGTTGTTTTAGTACATCCAGTGATTATTCTAAGGGCAGTGTTTTGTGTAACTTGCAATTTATTTAAGTTGGATTATGATAGTGCTGAGAACCATGCGGAGGAGGCATAATTGTTCTGAGGTGTTGTTTGTAGATTGTGGTAAGGGTGTGTTTCTGCCGCTGAAGTTGTGTTGGGAGAGAGTTCGGAGGGTGTTTAATTTCCGTTGGGTTGGGAAGTAATTTGATCGATGTATGGGGAAAAGTCATATGTGTGTACATTAAGTAAGTCCTAATATTTTCGGAGTTTGTTTAGGAAGGGGTTTGTTGTTCAAGTAGACTAATGGGTGGAATGAAGATTAGTGGCGGTCAGTGGTTAGGAGGGTAATGGAGGATTTAAGGGGAAGCTGTCATTCTTTTTGGTCTATTAGCTAAGTTTCTAACTTCTTAGGTATTCTTGGGTGTGTGCTGGGTGGCTGTGTTTACAAGTGGATGTTGGGAAGTAAGGCTGATGTCGTCTGCATAAGTAATTAGTTTGGTGGATTGATTGGTA
>JABUQX010133987.1:0-48221 GCA_015478945.1 Trachelipus rathkii
TAATATAAGTAGTGTTAGAATCTGATTGTAGGCTATTCTCAAACTACGGAGCGAAAAGTGTATAGTGTTTTATCGAAGTAACATATAGAGATATAGTTTGAAAACTCGCATGAGTGACGGGGTTACACACGTAAAGCGACATTCCTATCAAAACTCGGTGAGGATTGCATACCTACGTGATATGCCATATTACAAACCTCGACCTTTCCATTCCTGAGGAATATATTATATATCATATTCATATATATTTAGTAAGTATATCAGTAATAATTTTAATATATATATGATAATTAATATAATTAATATAGTATATCATATTATTAATTATTATAGATTATTTCTTAATATATAAATATAGATATATTATAATTATATATATATAATAATATTAATATATTATATTATATTATTATTTTTTTATTTTTTTTAATATATAATGTATAGTAGTTATATTATAATATATTAGTTATAATATTATTAATTATATATAAATTATCTTATTTTATCTTTTAATATTTTAGGTTTTGTAGCAATTATGACATAAATTAATCGAAACAATTATAACATCTTCTTAAAGAGAGCCAACTGAGTACCACGATGAAATGAACACTTTTTTACTCGATTGGTACGGCATATATAGTATATAATAAATCTCAGTATATTATATTATACTTAATACAAATTATTTTGGTACAAAAAATAAAAAATTAAAAAAATATAATTATTGAAATATCATCAAATTATATCTATGCGTATTAACCCTTATATTAGATTTTAGACCTTTATTATACCACTATGTGAATTATTATTTTTAGCTAATGTATTCACAAGTGTATCTTTATCATTACATTATTCCTTACTATTAATTATTCTTATTTTTTATTATTTATAAACAATATACCTACTATTCAGTTCTGGTTAAAGTCATGGACTTTACGCTCCCCCACAAAATTTCTCATTTTATATATTAAAGAACTCTATACATATATTTATTTATTTATTTATCTAATGAAATATTTCTGTTTAATTAAGCTTATTATAAAGTGTATAATAAATATTTAAAAATTGGTTTAAATAAATTCGGTAACCCAATAAATAAGATTAAGGTAGTTATTTAGGTTGCCTTAGAAAGTATGATGACAGATGCATTCTAGCATTACCTTAGCTTATCTCAGGTTATTTGAGCAGTATATTTCAGTCTATATGAAATTTCCGATTTTAGATTATACTAATCATTGAAAAACGTTCTGCATAGTCCTACAGTGTATACTAAAGACGATCAATGATTATATAATAATATATTATTATGGTGTAAGTAATAATGTATTTTATATATACAACAACACCAACAACTGTGCAGAATAATTTATATTTTTATGCGAACTCAAAACTAAATGTGAGTCTATAGACAGAGAATTATTGATTAGAAAACTATGAAAAAGTAGGAGAGAAGTGGATTAGTGGGAAATGACCCAAAGTAGAATTTGAGGTGAGGTCAATAAAGAAAGAAATTTATTTTGAAAATGTTCTCATAAATTGATGAAGAGACCTCACTTATCAGTTGAGAGAACGATAATCGGATTGAGAGTACACAAATTTGGTATTAACATATTTAAAGTGATGCTTACAAATGTGATGGTACAACACAAGACATCCTCATATATATAACAAAGTAGGTAAAATATTTAGATAAATTTAGATAAATTTATCAGGAAACGGGATTTTATTTATATATATATATAGTTATATATCGTCTACCTTATTATATAGATATCATTGAAAAGCGGGGGCCTGCTGATTAGTCGGAATCAGCCCTCGTAATCACTATCCATTAGGGTGACCAGTATTTACTTCAAAGTGAATAATTAAAATGACAGTTAAATATTGAGTCTTTGGTTAGCATATATTCAGATTCTATAGCATTGCAACGAATCGATATGTTATGTTAATAGACGATATGTCAAATAGATTGAATGTGAGATAATATAAGAGAGATAATACTTATGTTAGTGACCTTATTGATGGAAGGAATCGTTGAATGGCAATGTAGAATATATAATGAAGGTTGATATGATATGATATTGTTATTATTAAATTTAAAGAAAGAAATTTTGAGGATCGTAGTGATGAATAAGACTAAGAATTAGTTATGCGAGAACGTAGAAGATATCTCAGTATTGGATTAGATGTCTTCTAAGGGGTTTGGAGGTTTTTATCATGTCAACAAATAAGAGATAATTTCTAGAAGAAATTCGAGGAAAATTTTTGGGAGTAGTCGCTAATTTGAATTTTAAATAGCTCAGGTCATTTGATTATAAATTCCTAACAAATTTATGAGGAAATAGAGGAGGAGAGAATTATGTAAATCGGGGATTGATGACACTCTCAGAATACTCTTCAGGGTCCTAAAAATCTCGGATGTGGGAAGCCTTGACTGTGAAGTGGAAAGCTGAAGTGGCTAGAATATCTGCGACTGAAAGATAACAAGTGTTTTAGGGCAGATGAGTACGGATGGACCACAGTTTGGGGTCGCGAGAGTTCAAAGATGTATACTGAGTATATTCCCAATAACCAATTTATTAGAGGGAATTGATTACAAGGACAATATTATTTTATTTAAGTGATGTTTCAAACAATGAAGAACAACCTGCTATCGGACATTAAAAATTGCCACGCTAAGTTCATTTATAAAGGATGATATAGTATTAGAGGGCATTAACTTCCATTAATGGCGGATGAGAAGTCAAAGAAAGAATTAAAGAGAGAAAGGTGAGGGCAGTCGGATAGAGTCAGTGACGTAATATATATGCAATGTGCCCACTATATACATAAGTAGGTGAATAGAGGCGTGAGTACGTTGTGGACGAGGGACTTTAGATTATAGTAAAAGGGAGGAGGGATATAAGTTTGATGATGGATAAGAAATTGGTTATTGAACTATAAACGTACACTGTACTAATTTAGTTACAAATTAGAAATTGAAGGGGTGATCGTTTCGTGGATGCATCATTAGTTTTGTTTGGAAGACTACTCATCAGTTAGTGTGGAGTTTTGATTTTTTTTTTGTTGGTTTATAACAGATTGGTTGGCTTGGGTATGGATACTCTAAACCAACAGGATTTCGCGTCCACAGAGATGTGGGATTCACGGGACATGGATTTGGGATTGTTAAATAATTTTTTTAAAAATCACATTTAGATAACAATAAATTTTAAAAAAGATGGAAATATCTCGGGGAAAAGGTACGACACTCGTACAGAAACGATAATATACATAAGGTAGTTGGATAGCAGGAGACGGATATGAGATGTGAAACGGGATATACAGAGAATGGGGGATTAGAATTAAGTAAATCGATGAATCAGAGTTGTATTTATGAGGAAATGGAAATATCTATCACGGATAGATAACTAGACAGAAGAGATATAGAAGGAAAAAGCACCGATTTACACTGTTCTGGGAAATATATTGAACTTCAGGTCGTGGATTCAAAATATATCTGAAATAAAATATTTAAGGAAAAGAAAAATGAGGGATTGGTCGTCGCGGAGCGGACACCCAAATACCAAGGCCCTCCTAAGGCGGGTTATGGTAAAGGTCGCAAGATCGCATCAATGAAGCACAACGGTTCTGTGGGCGCGCGACTCGCCACAGTGTTTTCTAGTTGTATGTTGTATAATGGTTTGTATTTTTTGTTCTTAGTTGATGTATGGAGGGATTGTCTGGGAAGTTGGGAGATGCAAGGAATTCAGCTCCAATCCACCTATGTGGGAAGCTGGGTCAGGTGCCACTTAGACCGCGGGTATGGGAACCGTCCTGCCTTGGGGGCCGGTGCCAAGCTCGAAGATTCAGCCAGTCCCATCATTAATGGTTGTATGTATTCGATTTACATTTTGGTTAATAATATCTTTTTAAAAACATATTCTTATATCTAATTGGTTTTTTCTGTGAAGTGTTCGTACGTTTTTCGAGATATTTAATTTATGAATTGTTTTTTTACACAACATTTTTGTAATATGGTCTTATTTATTCTGTCAGAACGATTTTATGCGTAATACGTCAAGAACCTTGTCTGTTATCTTGTTATTGATATTCTATTTGTAATTCATATTTTTCTTACTCATAAAGTGATTTTTAAAAAGATTATTTAAAATATTCTCTGAATTTTGAATGCATTCCATTAGAAATTTCATTGTTGGTATCAATGTAGTAGCATATAAAATAAGAAACAAAAAAATAATAATGAACGGAGTCGTAAAACAGAATATGGACCTATATTATATATATATATAATATATATATTATATATATATATATATATATATTTTATATATATATATAGTATATATATTATGATATAATATATTATTTATGTAATATTTTAATATCTATTTTAGAATCTAAATTCTAAAGTCAGATTCATTTTTCAAACAACTGACAACAGCTAGCCCGGGAACAGGATAACATTGCTTGGATCTGGCAAATTTTACCGAGGAAATGTGTAAAAAAAAACAAAAAAACGAAAACCATCAAAATCAATATCTCGAAAACTTAACACAAAAGCTACAGCGAAAAGGAATACATTTTTGGAATCCTTGTAAAATTTTTAGTTAGGAAAATGTAAAAAAAAAATAAAAAAAAACAAAAACAAAAATGGGCTATTTTTTGGGGGGGGTGCTGGGGAACAGTAGCGATAGTATCTTGTACATTAATTGTAAAGGCCCTTACCGCAGACTTCTAGGGGCTCGATGCCGACGGGGGAAACAGCAGGGGGGACGTTTCCATACCGTAGGGGAGGGGCGGAAGAGCCCCCGCGACAGTAAAAATCACTATCCTGGGGGTTCCGGAGACCCTCCCCGGAGGGGGGGAATTAGTCCTACCCCGTAGTTCCCCGGATGGCCGAGAGACCCCGACTCCTGCCATCTTTGCGGTTTACTCTGGGGTATTCCTTTAGTTAAAAAAAAAATACGCAAATTTAATAGAAATCTATTTATTTTAACGAGTAACCAATAAAAGGTCTCTAAATAGGTGCCCTCTATTGCTCATAATTTAGTAACAATAATCTATTTTATTTTGTTATTTTTTTTACATTTTTCTATGCCAAAATTTTACGAGGATTTCAAAATGGTATTTCCTGTTCCATGTAGCTATTGTAGTTTTAGATTTTTTTTTTTTTTTTTTTTTTTTTTTTTTTTTACATTTTCCGCTCTACAAACTTGGGACCAGCATTCCAGCAATGTATTCCTTTTTCTGGTAGCTGTTGTAGTTTTTGAGATATGGATTGTGGCTCTTCTAGAGGCTGACCTATATCGCAATAACGGCTACTCGCTTAACGGCATTTCGCAATAACGGGCGCTCCTAACTACCAGTGTTGTGCGGAAGAATGCACGAACGAACAAACGCTATCGCCAAACTCGTTGCAGCGCATGGCAATGCATGCGGGTCAGTCTGTTTACTGTCTTCGTGTGTTCTGCATCTATTTCGCAATTTTTCCAAACTTTATACTATATAATAAATTTTTTAAGTTAAAAATGGCTTCTACATCCAGTGAAAAGAAAAGTCGCAAACGGCTTACATTAAATGAGAAACTAGAATATATAATAAAGTTAAGTGAAAAAGGCACAGACTCTACACTTTTTTTTTTATCACCGTCTGCAAAGCGAAAGTCGTCGTTTGTAGATTTCGCCCCCATGATCCACACAATGTTCGCTATATCCACGAGGCAACCATCTATGTACAATGGATGTATTCTAACGACATGATGGGACATCTCCCAATAAAATATTTATTGATAACAAAATTGTAGACTTTCTATTATATCTCGGGGTTGTTAGGAAGGGAATGTCTCTACTTAAACACAATACTATACGCTTCATGCTCAGGCAGAAGAAGTGAGAGATCACCTTTGTGTAATTCAAATCATTTGTCATACATTCCAATCCGAGTATTTATCAATATCGCTAAGTTTTCGGGTTCTATTTTCGAATCACTTAATATGATCTTTATATATCCGTTTTGCAGTACATAGTCAGTAGCTCCTGCTAGCAAGAACACTAACGCGAGGGCACAAAAAAAAGCTTTAATTCACTTAACCGGGCGTTTTGGGAGCACTTACACGCGACGATGGTCCGGGCCGGTCCCCACTTACGCCGTTATATTAGATAGGTGCTTTGTATTTAATCTTATAAGTAGATATATATATAATATATAATATACGTAAAATATAATATAATATATCTAATATAATATATTAACTACGGTCATATAAGGTATTAAATATCTATCTATACTATAGTGATTAGTATATATATAGTAGTATAGAAGAGATGAGAGAGAGGAGAGAGAGATGAGAGAGAGGGAGAGAGAGATATTTATACAATAATCTACTGGTCAGACAAGAAATTTGGCCCTCAAAGACCCAAGAATTCTGTTACTTGTACATGTTTTTCCATTGCAGAAATTCCAAAAATAAGTGAGGTTTTTTAGTATTTTTTATCTATCACGCACATTTAAATCACGGTAAATCCGTCAAATTTGCTTGTTAATTAAGCAAACATCCACTTACAGCTTTAAACCGGTCGAGTCGAGATGAAACAGAAGCATATATAAACAATAAACTATCAATTTTGGCAAGTTGTCAGTTTTGCCACGGATGCTTGGGAACATTGATCAAAGCATCATCCGTGTGACATTTGTCACGATATGATCAGTTCTGTTTCCTGTGGCTGCGTTATCGTTTGCGTTTCGAAATAAATTTCTATTAGAAAATGACATTTTGATAATATATATAATATTATATTACATTGATTATTATTATATAATGATTATATATATATAGTTATTATATATATATATAGAACCAATTAATATCTTATATATTCATTTTATGTAATAGTAATAGTATATATATATATAGCTATACCTAATCTTGAGGCTATCATATCCAGGTGTATATATATATATATTATATATATATTATCATATATATATATATATATAGATATATATTATATCTATATATCAGATAATATAATACTAATATATTTTCTATTCTATCTATATATATATGTTAATTGAGAACTATATAGTATATATTATATATAGTAATATAGAGCGTATTCAGTTGTTTTTTGATTTTATTGAAATTTTTTTGGAAAAAAAAGAAATTTTTGAGTTGATTTCTTCTCGATTTTTTGAATTATGTTCTGATTAAAATAACTATTTTGGAGTTTTTTTTGCTACTCTTAGGAATTAAGATAAATCTGTTTTAAAAAATTTCTTAACCAAATTAATAATAAGTTAATAACGTGCAGACTTATTTAATTGAGTGTTTTTTAGTATTAAATTAAGTTTTTAACATTTACATTTACATCTGCTGTATAGCTGAGTATACTAATATCTGTATTTTATTCTCCTCTTAATTTAACATGAGGGCTTCGCAAATGCTATCCTATTTGTATTTGCACTACTATTAATAGGTGTAATTTACGTTCATTACATCAGCGCTACATACACATAGGAAAAATAAACTACATGCAATGTTTAGGGAATAATAATTAGAGACATAAAAAGCTGAAATATTTTCCACTATTTCATAATAACTTCCTATAAAATTAATTTGCAAGCGAAACACACACATAATAACCTATATAAAAAATGTGTTACCATAAACACAATCTATCTTTGTTTATCAGGTAAACCAAATAACTAATAATTATAGAATCTATCTAAATTTTGAACAGCATTGTTTTTATACAGAGTTGGCACCCAGAGCGGCATATTCAACTCGACCAATGATAAATCATCTATTGTCTAATTACTAGAGCGCTAGATTTTGAGATACTGTTATACTAGTATAGTATATATCATTAAATCGTCACCTTCATAACTTCATTGAGGTGATGACTGAATTCAGTAAGTCCCTTTAATGTTACCCTATAACATAATCGCTACCTAAATCATAGATCGAACTTATGCTAGGCTATTATGATTGTGGCTATATTATACTATGAGCTGAGCCTAAACCTCCAATAACACTACTTAAGACCTATAGATCCCACCAATAAATAAGGTATCCGTAATCCCATCTAGGAGCCTTCACGATTACGTTACCCCCCGGTAACGACGATTGAGAAAGGAGAGAGAAGAGAGAAGAAGCAGAGAGGTGAAGAGGAGAGACGAGACAAGAGAGAGAGAAGACGGACGAGAGAAGTCGAGCGAAGAAGAGGAAGAAAGAGAAGAATTAGAGATTAGGAAATGATCCCGAGAATGTAAAACCTGTATAAACAATCCAAATTGTTTTTGCCTATAACAGTTATCTTATCGCGGGTGTGTGTAACAAATCTCCAATACCGCTGACTACTTGACACCAATAAATAACCTAACCAGGAGGACTTGCACAGGAACCATTCGAGAGATTAACTGGAAGTACTCTGTTTTGCATTGTTATTACACGTTGCTTAAATTCTCATTACCATTGCGAAATGTGGGTACATCAATGTCTGTAAATAACCAAACTTTGTGAGTCCTTGCGGTCATTGGTTAGGATGGTTCCTAGTGGTAAAACCGTCATAGTAGGAGAGACATTTCTCACCATTGTCGGCATTGCGACTGCGAGCAGAGCAGTGCTCGGTTCACATTAGCCTTCCTCTTAGGAGACCCAGGTCAAATAAGTCTTCTCTATTTGAATCGCGTAGAGACACTCACAAAATAGATTGGTATCCATCCTTTCTTTGATATGAGTTATATGCTATAATTTTATAATGTTTTGTTAAGAAGCCCGATATATATTACTAGTGGATAAATATAGACATTACAAAATCTACAAATCTCACATACAAAGCAATAATATTAATTAACTAATTTGTTATATGATAACCATAAGTATTTAACTATATCATAGTTAAATGCCTTGTTTATCTCTTACAACCTGACTGACCTCCAAATAATAATAAAATTAGGAGTATTCCATTCAATTAATAGTGCATAAGAAGTAAGATGAGAAGTAGAATGATAAGTGATAGTCGAGTCACTATGAAAGATAAACTAAGAAGATACCTGTGAGCCAAACATTTCAAGTCGTATTATTGATTTTTACTTAATCTCACAAATGAGATAACCATAGTTTTGTATTAGATAATAGTCAGACAGATCCTGATATAGATCTAATATTGGCAAATAGTGATATCTAATATCACCTGTCAAAAGAGGGAGCTGAACTCCTTGTCCCATCAGGATTATAATCGAGGATGGAAACTTTCTCCCATAATATAGATAGTACTTAATATGTTTGTTTTATAATCTGTTAGACCTAAGGACATTGAGTTAGGAGTTTTTAGATATAATAAGTATAATATTTTTATCACATCAACCATTATAGTATAACGGCATAGTGTATATTTATGTAATGAGTAGTAGAGTTATTGTATACGAGTTCTGTTATATGTGGAGGAATTTTATATGCACGTACACAACATATATACTATAGATATCATGAGTGGACGCTTGCAATATATCGACTGAGCTATTCAGAAAGTAAAGTTTCTGAAAGTCAAGTTTATTTATTCTTCATAGAAATATAAGTAATTAGTATTTTAATACTATCACTGTGTTATCTAAATACTATTATAATTACTACACATATCATCCCACAACATGAATAGCATAAACATATGTAGCATAATTAAACTATACTTAAATATTAATATATTATTTAATAGTATTTAATACTATATATAAATATTTATAATAATTATAAAATAATTCTAAAAATTTAAGTATATATTTTAAATGTTAATATAGTATATTTCTAATTGTACTTTCGGATTATTCTAAATAAATTATTATATATATATATTCAATATTAATATTGAAATATAGTATAGTTATATCGTATTAATATATATAGTATATATATATTATAATAAATAATTAAAATATATACACATATCATATATATAGTTAATATATTATAAAGTGATCGTAGCAGGTAAAATCAATATCTAGCAGTACCGCACATATTTAGGTGTAAAGATATATCAGACATGCCGCATACGCTGCTGGTTTAGCACCTTATACAGCAGATATTGCAGTACGTATAGTATATAATATGTTATATTGAGTATATTACTAAGAGAGAATTTATATGATTAAAGAAATTGTTAATATAATAAATAATATACTATTATAAATTCTAAAAGATCTAAAAACGAAAATGAAAATGTAAATAGACGTTAGATATATTAGAGCTAATATGTCAAAAACGCGTACTATGATATTCTACATTATCATTTAAATGTATATCAAAGAAACTTCAAAGCTCGCTGAAATAGTACTAATACATCATATGATGGAAAAGGAAGTATTATGCATCACAAAGTAAAAGTAAACTTTCTATGGAGCACTATCGTCGCAAGTTCGAGTGCAATTAGCCAAATCATAACTAATTACTTTACTTATTTGAGGAAATGACTATTCTAATACTGGCACAAGTACTGTCATTAACGTATACTATTGATAAACCATGTTATGATCAGATTATACCATATCATACATTAGAAAAGTTCAGCGCTACTCTACTAACTCCTGATCATACTATGTAAATACCCATTAATCTCAATCGACTAAGGAAGCATATTTGAATACAATTTTACAAATACTAAATTGAGATAGGTATTAAAAAAGAAAGGGTGGAAAGATGTAACACTTATATATAAAACACACTAAGAGGTAGAAAGATAGGAGCGAGTTATTGTGGAGTTGATCTGGTGGAAATTAATGATACGTCTATACCTGATTGCAACTTACTTAGATTCTCAGGTTAATTAATATATAAATAAATAAGTACAGTATTTTATATTGTATAACTTACCAAGATTCTCGTCAGTGCTTTATGCATTAATTTCATGGTGGTATTGAGTACAGTTGAACAAAATGTTACAATATACCAGAGACAATTTATTATACTATATATATTAAATTATATATACTTATCAATTATTATAAATTATCGCTAACAAAGGCAATTAAAGGAGGAATAAAAAATGAATAAAATATACTAAAGAAACCCACACCATACATATTAACATATGATAATATATCAATGATAAATCAAAAGTACAGATTCACTGGAAAATTTCTAACAGTCACTAATAATATACTTGTGACAGAAAACCCCACCAATATATACATTATACCTATTGATAATATAAAAGAAATGATAGTGCAAATGCATGAAGAACCTATCACCAGAAAAAGATTTATTACAAGATATGAATTTACCAATCAGTTTGGTGAAGTATTAATGAACCAAAATGTTTAACCCTAATGGAGAAATGATCTTATGATGTGAAACTTCGCAGGAAAACTTACGATTCGCACAATCATAGTTAATTTAGCCATGCATATCAGCATTAAGAATATTCTTTTACATATACATTTCTGGAACGAAATTATTTGACATTGTAATAATTACCTTATTAATTATAGCTTCAAAATCATATTAAATAAATATTTGACATTATGATAAAGAATTTCATAGTGTCTCCAGGAATATTGTACTATAGAAACATCAACGTATATATCAATAAGCCTGATACAGGGTACATAATGCATTAGATAAAATAATCACTACGAATAGAAAAATGACTAAATACTACATAAATATCCCAACATGACGATCCTTCAAGTTATGGTAGTGTAATAATGTGATTAATATAGCCTAAGTAATACACTAAATAAATATGTACTATACAATTACGTATTTTAAACTTACTATACACTACTATAGGCTTAAAGTAAAACTTGCAATTATACCTGGGCCAGTCCCTCGGCTATAGTATACATAACTAGTGAGTTCAATAGTTTGAGAGTGAAGAGTATATTTAGCATGATCTATAGGGATACATAATATAATGCATCAAAATCAGGGAATAAAACATACTTAAATGAAGGAGAAATAAGTAGAGAAATTAGGACGACAGAATTATTTTGCTCTCTAGCAGCACTTCTATCTCTCTATAGTCTATTTGATAAATTTAAAGAATACATATGGGAATAATGTAATAATATATAATATTATAATACCTTACTTATATATTTTATAGTTAAAATTCATTTCTCTACATATAATATGAGTTCAATGGAGATGGAGTCGTCGATATAAGAGTAGTTATTTGATAGTTACGTGATAGTCCACTTACTGAGTTTGAGGATTCACTATAGCGTCACCCGCACCTAGGTAACAATTATACTATCCTTAAAATAAATTATGTGGCTAATAAATCATCCGTATTATTATGTTTTAATATAGTATATATGTGAATATATATATCTAAATATTATATATATATAGTATAATAATTAATAAGCTATATAGTTAAGTAATAAATTATTAATTAACTATATATTAAATTAATATATATATATATAATATAATATATATAATAGTATATAATAGTATATATAATATATAATATAATATGTAGTTACTATCAGGTTAATATATATATATATTATATTAATATTAATTAATATATATATATCTATTAATTATTATTAATATATTTATAAGTAAAAAATAAGAGAGAGAATATATATAAATTAATAATAATTAAAATAATCTAATCCGCTGGTCTGCGTGAAATGTGTGAAGATTTAAAAACTATCGTCGCTATGTATACTCAGTCGAGTGACTAAAAATAAAAAATGAAACATATAATACCACATATATACATCACTATATATATAAAATTATAATATATATAATAATATAAATATTATACTATATATATATTAATAATTATAAAAATATATAATATTATATTATAATTTATATATATATATAATATAATTATATATATATAAATAATATATATAAATGATATTATAATATATAGTATATATATCATATATATATATAATATATTATCTAGTTAATAATTAATATATATAAGTATAATTATGATATTATTAATATATATTGAATATAATATAATATTATATATATTTTATATATATATATATATATAGTTAATATATATTATAATAATATTAATATATATATATAATAATATAATACATATATTATAATATCATATTATTATAGTATAATATATAATATAGTATATATAATATAATAATTAGTGATATATACATATATATATATATTAATATAATATACGTAATATATAATTAATAATATCTTAATATATATTATAGATTATATATATATAAATATAATATAATATATATATATATTATTAATATATAGAAGAGTATGGATATATCGGATAGACTGAGATTATCTATCAAATATATTAATATACTTCAGTGGTAATGCTTGAGATATAGTAAAGTTAGTTATATATGTTTCAATATAAGAGTTTTAGCACATAGTTTATAACTAAATATTTATTGCTAATTATATACAAAATAGCATGTGGTAGATAAAAAAAATATACTAACCCTTTTAAATATAATAATCAGGATTATATAGTGATACATAGATAATAGATAAGGGGTAGGGTATACTGTACTATCAAATTGAGTAAGGATATGGTGAGAGCCTTATTTAGAACAGATATTATCCTCCTACTGATCCAGATAAAGAGTGATGTAAGGATCAGAATTCATCATCACTAATTCATTTACTTCAATCTATCTCTCTCTATAACATACTCCAGATATATATCTCTCTACTCTATTCACAACTCGTTACTCTATCTATTCAACTCTATACTCTGTTACTATCTTCATCTTCTTCTCTATCATCACTATCTCTCATTCACTATTACATACCTTAATAGTATATATCCTCTCTATATCTATATTCTAATCTATAATCTATTCATTATTATCATATAATATATAATATTCATATTACTATTCATATATTCCATTATATAATATAACTTATTAAAACTCTTAGTTTCTATCTCTATATTACATAATACATAAATCTTCCTCATGCTCTCTCTCTCTCTCTTCATCATTATACTTATATTAGAGTATATTCTATATTCATTGATCGGCTATAACTGATATATTATAAAGAAAACTATAAAGTATATATATATATATATTAAGTAATATAGATAATATAATAATGATAAAAGATATATTATATAGTACTATAACATCATAAGATAATATTATAATCATATTCGTATGCTTCGTAAGTACTATATAGCAACTAATTATTACCCTAAATTACTAGCCCGATTGGTAAAAATTTAGGTCTATTTCTATTGACTAATAAACGACCTCCTTTTGTTTATTTGCCATATCATTTAAAACTAAAATAAGCAATGAATAATATATTTTCATGATAATTTCAAGAGCTTCAAAATATTTCCGACGGAGGTATATGTAACCTTTTTTAAATTATTCTGAGTCCACATATAATCATATTGCCATTGCAATCTGTTGTACTGTACCTTCCACTGATAAACCTGTCTCGTATGATACGACACGTCAATAATCTGGATTTGCAAGTACCTAATCATATAATGCTCGTTTTAGTAGGTATGAGTACTTACAATCCGAGGTAAACAAAAGTATAAAGAATGCGTATAGCGATACTTTATAGATTTGAATTGCCATGTAAGCGAAGGCGTAGAAAGAGGACTTATGGCCATAAAGGCCTCGGTGTCACGTAAAATTTTTATCACAAATTAGACCGAGGAGGTTTTATTGTTTCCTGAGAGGTGACAGAGACAGTAGACGACTTCTGCTATCATCCCTTTTCTTATTTACCCTTTCATCATATAATGGAAGATAAAATGAATGAGATTCCGGATATGTTCATTTAATATTGGGGTTGGTACTGTACAGTGGAGTCGACCAGTTGATCTACCTTTATTATATATATATAGAACACAAAATATAATGAATAATAATATTAATCGTTTTTTTCTATCAAATAATAGCTTCATCTATAATTCATAGTATATCCATTCATGTCTCTCCACTAACTTAAATCTAAAGGCTTGAATGTGAGACTCATTTTGTTAGTCGCTATTAATTATAAAAGAAAAATATATCATCATTACAGCTAGTAAGATGAGTAAATTGAGATGTAGTAATTCTATAAAACTCTGATGTAACTAGCTATAGATCGGTATTATCTATATCTAGATAAATTGACAAAGACTATACGAGAACTGTAGTAACATTGCTATTTAATTTAGATAACAAATGATTACCAGTTTTTTAACGATTTCTGTAAGTCGCATATATAGTGATTTGATCGTAAGTGGAAGCCTGGTTAATCTCCTTGATAACAAATATTATTTTTTAACTCATTAAAGAACAATCAACTTTCCACAAGCTATATGATAAAGTCTATTTCTTAAGTATTATAGCAGCGTATATATATCCTAGTTTACGTAGTCTTTTATTCAAATTAATACTATATAATATATGAATATACTATATGATATATATATATATATAGATCAATTATATCTTATATATACAATTATGATATAACAGTATATATATATACATATATATGACTAGATATAATATAACGTAGATATATATAGTATAAAATATAAGACATAATATATATATTGATAAAAATATATAATTATATGATATTATATATATATAGTATACTATATATACGTATTAGCTATATAAGTATAGTATCGTCCATTTCTCTCGCTCTGTCTCCTCTGTTTCTCTTCTCTCGTTTCTCTTGCTTTTGCTTGGTGCGCCGTTGCCTTTTCCGGGCTTTCCCACTGCCTCCTACCGCTTTTCTTACTTAACCTTCCCTCGTGGTCACCACACCGCAGCACTTCTGGGAGTCGGTATGCAGCGGTATATCGCGGCATTCTGCTATTCATCATAGCATACGCTGGTCCTCCAGTAGGTCTCCATGGGCACCCTTCTTGGGACAAAAGATTAAGTTGCGTCTGTTTTACCGGAGGCCCTCCACTTAGGTTCAACCACAATCACATATATGAGATATTTTTAGACTTTTTGCCCGGCTGCCTTTGTCCTTAAAATTTATCTTCTTATTGTGGCACCATCCTTTTGCCTTTCCACTTTCTCTCAATTACGCTCTGTACAGGTTACCTACTCCGTTACCTCAATTAAACTCAACTTATAAGAAAGAAAACCCTCTACATCAGTCTTCTAAATCATTCTGACTCTACTATATGTGCTATCGTTGGCATTTTTACCGTCTCCTAAATCGTATTGGATAGTTTGTAGAGAAGTGTGCAGCGCTGACGAATTGTCGCGCTATCCTCGCCATTCTGGAGTGCGTCATCACTGCTTTTATGTCCCGATCTGTTATCCTTCCTTCTACAATGGAGCTGTGCAAGCCTGTGAGTATGACTACATCTCTGAGCGTCCGTTCCCTTGTCTTTATTTCTATACCTATAGCGTCTTGAATATATTTCCTCTCTTGGCATCTAGCGATCACTTGCGAATTTCGGTACATGAACGCGAATTCTTGCAGAGCACTCTATATGCCACATTCCCAGTACATGGCGAGCTGCTCATGCATTTTTGCTATTCGATTCGGGTGGTTTGTTTTTTTTTCCTCAAAGCTCCTACCTGTGTATCTCTACAGATCATTGTATACAACGGGAATCCATCAACTCTCATAGTCTTTGGATCATCTGCGTTGCTCACAGCACAGATTCCCCTCCGGCGTCAAGGTTCGAGTCATCAATGTGACACGTTTAATATGGTGCTCTCGACGATCTAACTAGAGGCTCTATATTCGACAGTATATTCATCGGCCTATCAGACAGAGTAAGGTCTTATTGCCCTAGAAGCGCATACGCGCCGAGCCACATTGCGCTCCAGAGAGTCCTATGAGATTATTTTAGACAGTTAGTCACTCATTGGTTCCACTGGCTCTCCGATACTGCTCTTCACGCTTCGCTTCTCTTTTATTTGCTCTTTTTACGTTCTGATCGCGTTATTTCTTTTACTTGCAAATTCGTTTGGCCTATATCACAGCTCTTTGATCATTACCAACGCAGTTCGGCCCAGTATATATATTTTTACGGGGGAGAACACACATTCTGCCATTCATGGTCAAAAGTGATGATCCTAGGGTTCCTGTCTTGATCTCCTTCTCTATCTTTCCTTTCATAGGAGGCTGATGTAGTCTCATCTTAGCATTATGTATACACTCTAATCCCTTTTTCTTTTTTCTGGCTCTTGATCTTTTACCATACAGTTCCACGATTTATATGTCGACTTGAGAATAATATATCTTACTATCGTAGTCTATTGAACGCTCGCATCTATTCTTTCTCACTGAGCATTTCAAATCTGGCTACCCATCTTTTTTTGTAACCAGTGTTGTCTCTCGTCTTCATTTTCCGATTTTGATCTTTCATTATAATCTGGGTATAATTTCTCTGTGGAATCGTCTCAACCTTGTAAATTAACACGCCTTTCACCAAAACTCTAATTTCTGGATACATGGTCCTTCCCCATCTTAAAGAGACGCTTTTTTACCACACTTCCTTACTCTAATTTTACCTTTCTTTCGATAGTTCTCAGCTTCCATGCACTCTCCATGTTGATTCCACTATATCCTCCAAGTATCTCCTTTGGGTCTTTAAGCTGGAATAAATATATTTGCTCTCTATACCAATTCTATCTAATCCCTCAATTGGCTATCCCAGGCGGATCGCAGCAGAGCTCATTACAGAAGCTCGTATTAGGGAAAGGGCCGGTGTTCCTGTGTCGCAGGATTAGTCTACGTTAAATGGCCTCTCATATTCCGTCTTGCAGCGGAGTATTATCAATCTTATACCTAAGGTGGGTGGGATCAAAGGCTAAAGGCTAAAAGGCTTAAAAGCAGCTCCTTACTTTCTAATTTACTTTGTCACGCAATATTGATTTCTTACTGATTCTTTCTTCCTATAGTGCTTTGCAACACGGCTGCTCTCGACTCATACGTAAGCAAGCTACCGATTCTTTCATGGCCACCCTCTCAGACACTCCATGTTATGAAGAGTCCCCGGTTCCGATACTAGTAACACTAGACGGGCGACAGTTTCTGTTCCCTAAATTTTTCATGCAAACGTTGATTAATTTTAGGCTTGTTTGCCGTCATGCTTCCTTTACTTCTAACACCTCATTTCTGTGGAATTCTTTTCGATCTTCTGCGTTTCCTTCTAAATTTAATTTTCCTCACTTTAAAGATTGCGACTGTGCTCAATTTGGAAAATCCGAGTAATATGGGGTTTGCAAGAGATTTTTTTTGTCCTTCCTATTATTATTTTGACGAGCGCCAGGCTGAGGGCGAGACTTCACGACGCGAGGCTGCCCGTACCTGTGATGTGTGGTGAAAACTGTAAAAAAGATATATTGTACTAAGAAATACTAAGAAATACATATACTAATAAATATAAGTACTAAGAATATATGAAATAAATTACGAGAAATTTCCATTATCTGTTGTACCAGGGTGTGGGGCGTGGATCCAACTTTTATCATTCCACCATCCTCTTCCCATAACCCTCACCAATATGGAAAAAGTTATAAATTCATAATCTATATTTCTGTATTTATATGAATGTAGAAATGAAATCAAAGTCAATTTTATTTAATTTTTGTTATTTTTATAACATCTTACTAATTTTATTTCTATCATTGTGTTTATTTATTTATTATACTGTATTTTTATTTTATTGTTATATTTTTGTCTATATTTTCTTCCCTGCTTTACTATTTTATACCGCTATAAACTATTTTATTAATTTTGATTTTATTTATTTTTTGATTTCTGCTTTATTTAAAACTTAAACATAAAAATTTGTATTTTATATACGATTTTGAAATCTCATATCCTAGTCATAGTCTTCCTAGTCTTTCCTAATCTTCTTAGAAGAAAGGTAGTCAGTCATCTTGGTCTAGTGGTTCGTAAAACTCTTGCCCAACAACGCGAAGGTTCGAGTTCGGAACCCATAGGAGAGATTATATATATATATAATATTATATATACTAGTATATATATTATAATATATTAATATATATATAAATATATATTATTGTGATATAATATAATATAGTATACGTAAGTATATAAATATGATATATTAATATATATATATATATATACTATATATAGTATATATTTATATATATATAGTATATATATATATATATTCATATGTTCTTAGACTTTTACACATTTTACAATGGAATTAATTTCGTTTTAACTTTTCACTATAACTAAAATTTTACCTTGAAATATTAAACGTTTTATTCAAATCTCAAATTGACTCTTTGGTATTACTTTGAGCAAACTTTTTGAGCTCGAATCTTTAGCCTGACCGTTTGAGGTGTTAAGGAAGCTCGAATTTTTTACCTGACCTTGACCTTGTTTGGTCCCTTGACCTTTTTTGGCCTGACCTTTTTTTGACCGACCTTTCTCCATGATTCAAATTTTGCCCACGGTATTTTTTTGGACCCTAATTTTTTGGCACCCCAATTTTTTTTTAGCCCCCGTAATTTTTTGGCAACCCTAATTTTTACGGCAACCCTAATGTTTTGCAACCCTTCGAAGAAGGGTTCGGCCAAACGGTTGCGTAGCAACCGTTGTAGGTGCTGGCCCACCTTAATTTTCGACCAACCCTTTGGTCTTCCATGGGTCAATTTTGGCCCACCTAATTTTCGACGCACCCGTTGGTGCTTCCTGGGTCAGATTTTGGCCGCACCCTAATTTCACCACGCCTTTGGTCTTCTCATGGGTCAATGGCCCACTAATTTTCGAACCAACCTTTTGGTCTTCATGGGTCAAGTTTCTGTGACCCACGGAATTTTTGGTCCTTCCTTTACGGGACTTAGCCCTTTTTTGATGTCTTAACCTTGTTTGGACCATGATATTTCGGCCTTGACCTTGCCAGGATCCATGGGTATTTTGGCCCACGCCCGAATTTTTTGCCGGCACTCGTGGCTCCACTGCACCGTCAGCCTATTTCGCTTCCTAACTTGAACGCATGTAGTTATCTATCCCAAACACACACACCTACAACACACACACACACACACACACAGCACACACACACAACACACACAGACACACAACACACCTACACACTTACACTTATACATACATTTCATCACATGAGAACTTACCTCAGGGCATCGAGACTACTTATTCACCTTACATTTACAGGCTTGTATACACACCGTACAAAACACGACCCAATCCTTTGGTCTTCCATCGCCATTTTGACGCCAGGGATTTTGAGTTGTTAACTTTGATGGTTTCCCAGAATACCGTAAGGAGTATCTATGGTTCTATTAGTGTTCTATGAGTATGTAAGAGTGAGTATGGGAGTGCCAGGGTGGGCCAAGGGACGGTACCGAGTGAGTCGGCCCAAAGTGAAGTGCCAAGTGAGTGCCAATGATGCCAAGTGAGTGTGCCAATGAGGGCCAATGAGTGCCACATAGTGCCTAATGAGTGCCTTTTCAAGCCTTTTCTAGCCCTCCCTGAGCCTAGAATAGCCTAATATGGGTGTCTACCCCCTAGGTAATAAGGTATGAGGACTCGATTGTATATAACAATCTGCTAGAATGCTTCCTAACTATGAGTTAGTATATTTTGTTGTTACATAAAGCACTTATGAACCTTACACTCGCCATTAGACACGTTACTAAGCTAGCCCATGATACATCTTACACTCAGACGGCACAGGTACAGCTACACTAGCACTCCCACGCTCGAAGCTGCAGTCTTTGATAGATTCACTTTGATGACGGTCATCTTGTGATACATCTATATTGATGATTCATGCTTGATGAAAATCAATCTATTGGATGCTCCTCATTACCTACAAGTCAAAGAACAGAGTAATATAATTTCTTCCCCCTAGATCATAAGCTACCCACCAGGGCGCAGCGTGCGCCCTCCCCGCAAAGGATGCCAGCCTCGCACACCCGAAGGTGCGACCCGCCGCGTCCCGCTCACCGCGTCCCCGTCCGCCGCGCCCCGCAGGCCGCGCCAATATTCCCGCGGAATGAACAAATATATATACTTCACATTTAATCCCTGATCATTATTTATTTCATACTTAAACATTTCAAAGAATTTCTTTCAAAATATACTATGAGCTTATTTTTGTTATGTTCATACTTAATACATTTTTATTAAAACATTTTCGCCGAAAAACCTAAAACTGTAAACTCATTAACCGCCCTAATTATGTTTAACACATAATACTTATTTAAACATTATTTATACTTATATACTTTTTTACTTCTCATACTTTTTTATTTATAGAATTTTTAAAAATTCGATGTAAGAGAGAAAAAGCCAGAGTGCTGATATATAATCATTTTATTTTACTGCAATTGTACGATAAATTAACAAACAATATAAACTGTTACATACCTTAAAAGGCAGTAATTCCAGTAAAGTCATAGAGGTGTTACCGTAACACAAAGGGGAAGCTCCGGTATACATTTTGTTTTTACTGGTTTTAACTATTGTAACTCAGTTTTACTGCTCTTAACTCATGATGTTTTTACTGGCTGTAACATCACAATTTATTAACGATTGACATAACTTAAAGCATAAATCAATAAATCAAGTAGAGGTGTTACTTTAACACCATAAGGAAGTTAGTAGCTTTTTTTGTTATTGCTTTAAGCTGCTTTAACTTTCTGCTTGAACCTGGCTTTAACTCACTGCTTCTGCGCTTTAATCTCACTATACATTACACGTACTGCTTATGGAAAGCAGTAATAAGGTAAATCAATCAGAGGTGTTGTACCTACACCTAGGGATTCAGTAAGCTTTTTTTACTGCTTTACTGCTTTAGACTTTCTGCTTTAGACTGCTTTAATTTCTGGCTTTACTGCTTTAACTACTACATACATTACATACTTTAAAGCAGAAATCAGTAATAATGAGAGATCGTCTCGCAAGGGGATTAGTAAGGTGTTGTTTTACTGCTTTACTGCTTTAACTTCTGCTTTACTGCTTTTAAACTTTTGCTTTTAGAACTGCTTTAATTTCTGCGTTTACTGTGTAGAAACTTTCTGCTTTACCTGCTGTTAACTTTCTGTTTACTACTGCTTTAACTATATATTTATTAACATTATGTTTTTTATTTTGTTTTAATCCTTTTATTTTCTTATTAGTTATTTTTTATTATTTTTATTAATTGTTTCCAGTAATTTATCTTATTGTTTTATTTTTATTATTATACTTAGTGTTATTTACTTTAGGCATATTGTATTACTTATTATGTAAGAACACACACACACACACACACACCACACACACACCGACACACTTACACTTATAACACAGCCATTCACATAATGACACTTGTCACACATTCACTATGACAACTTACATTGTACCCAAGACACTTACATTTACACTATGAACACACTTACCTTAACACACATCCACTATGACAGTTATACACACATTCAATATGATTCGAAGATTTATCCTTACATATATATATTCACACGCACACAAATACACAACACACACGCAGACACACACACAAACAGTCACACGCAGATTTACTTACACTCTCACACAGAATTTATCTTACACACGCAGATTACACTCAACACAGCCCCAGATTTAACTTCCAATATCACCACACAGATTTACTTACAGCTCACCAGATTTACTTAACACCTCGACATGCACAGATATTATTCACAGACACAGATTTGACTTACACTCACACACCAGATTTACTTACACACCACACACACACAATCACTTACACAGTATAACGTAAATTTATTAATACATTTTATGTTTTACATTATTCGTTTACGTCATACCCTTACTCATCAGATATAACTAAAATTAATTTCATAAGTTTCTTAAAACTTCTATAATAAAAGTCAAGTCATTATCTTTGAACAAAGATTTATTATTAACTGTTAATAACTTTTGTTTATAAATTTTTTTGTATAACTATCAAGTTTTAAAAAACCTTTTCGGGTTAAATTTATGGAATTTATGTAAAAACATATGTTTTACGTACTAAAGCAATACATCAGTAAATCATAAGGTCAGCCCCTAGGACGCCCTCTTACACCAAGGCTAATGCCAACGTTTTTGTTCTTATTGACTTAACTGCTTTACATCATTTTAGCCATGTAAAAGATAAAAAATAACAAAATAAAGTTTTAATTTTTAACTATACATGTATTTTAATTAAACCATCTTTGGATAGTTGCGTAGCATGAACAAGACGTGTAAACTCTACGGATTAAGAAACACATTTTTAATTACTAAAAGATTTCAAAGTTTTTTTTAAAATAATTCGGATTTTTCTTTATTAATTATTATTATTTATTATTATCTTATGTACATTGACAATCATCCACGAGAAACAAAGCAACCCGCACTCCTGTACACATGCAGGAGAAAACACAACGAACCCGCCACTCTTACAGATACGAAACTGACCTCTTCTGTAAAAATGTGTTAAAATAACTCTTTAGGCCCTAAAATTTAGGATAATCCTCTTTGTATCCCGGGGCGATTTAGCCCTAGTTCCAGCTCAAAATATATTTCAAACTGACCTTTTTCTGTGAACGAAATGTGGCTGCACGGAGTAAGCTACGTTAGGCCAAAATTAGGCCAAATTAGGACAAGCCTGTTTTTGTATCCAAGGCTGATTTAAGCTAATACCAGGTCAAAAGGTAATTCCATATAGAAAGAATCGAGAAGCAATGTTATTATTATTTATAAATATCTCGAAGGTTAAGCTGGATCGGTAAGATCCTTTAAAGCAGGTAAGAAGGAGATGTTTACCTTTCTTGTGAATGACGGCAGTAACATCCTTATCGTCTATATGACTTGTCGCTATGTGATTGAGTCCGAGAAGTATTGTCTTATCGCTTTTGGTCGTCCAGGTCATGTAAAAACATGTTTTTTCAAATCCTGAAATCGTTCGTTTATTTTTAATATTTTATACAAGCAAAATAATAAAATATTTAAGTAAAGTAAAAATAAGGATAATAAAAACTTTAACTATATAATTAGAAATTTAATATCATTATCTTAAAATAATTTATATATATATATATAAAGCTAAAATTCAATATATCCAGACAATTAATAATATTTACAATGATTATGATATATAATTATTATATACATATATAGTATATAGTTATATATTATATATATATATATATATATATTAGTAGTAATATAATAATATATATAATATATATATATATATACTATATAGTATATCTATTAAGGTTCACATTAATATAATACGGGAATAGTTATTATATATAACACTTCACATACATTTTACCACATAATGTTTATGATTACTTTATATAAATTCTCTAAATCTTTGCAAATATCCCATCCTTTATATCATTATCGATGATATAGTTTCGATCTCGCCAATACCTTCAGTTAACACATACGTAAAAGTTCCCGCTCCAACACATAACAAGTATATTTTTACATTCAGTCACCACGCTGCATAATATGATTCGTTGCATGTTGTTTCTAGTAGATAAATGAATTGTCTGTTCGTCCATAGTACTTAGGCAAGTCGATCGATTGATAACCTAGGATCATCGACCAGGGGTTTTTCCTTAGAATGCGTATATTCTTGGTATAACATGTATGAATTACGGTTACGTAAATAGAGTTAACACATATGTCTTCTTCACCTGCATTAATATTCGCTTACTGTACCCTAACATCCACTTCAGACTGCGTTTGGCCTGAAATGTAGAATCCAAATGGTGTAGGTTCAAATACTGTTTCATTAGTTCTCTCCCATAATCTAACTCCAAACTGATTATGTTTTGAATGTTTATAAATGCGTAGAGTTAAGTTGCTTATCGCTGGTTCTTCGCACAGGCTAATAACTTGTTTCGGTCCAGTTAAAGCTGAGCTGGTTTAAAGTATTCTGTAAAGCCACTCTTCAGTGTGATTACATATACAAAGTAATTCATGCCTGGACTCAGTGAAAGATACGCTTTGTATTAACTAACATTGGTGATTGGGTAAGGTACACTTGAAAATTCAAATTCATCGGGTTTTCTTTTCTAGTAAGAATGAAGACCCTACTTTCTGGATCTTGATTTCCCACTGGACAATGTTTTGTATTGAGGTATACATGTAAGGGTAATCATGATATACACTTTGATGAAAATAGAGCACTTTTAATTACAATTCAGAGAATTGTTCATTACGCTTAACAGCCTAAACGAGTATGATTTTAAAAGGAGTTTGGGTCAAAAACACGCATCCTCAAATATATTTTTGTCATCCAATCACAGGTAAGGTTCAGGATATGAAGAAAAACCATGTTTTTACATACTATTGACAAAAAAGCGCTAAGAATTACGTGTCTCGACCCAAGTCACATACGAGTCATATAGAGATATAGGATTACTCCCGTGCTCCATTCGACATACGAGGTAAACTATTTCCTTCTTCCTCTTAAAGGATTGACCGATCCCAGCGATGTTGTCAGTTTTCGAAATGATATATAAAATGACTAATTAACCATGATCCTCGATTCTTGTCCGCTAACTGGAATTAAACCTTTTGACCTAAAGTAGCTTGATACAAAAAGGATGCTAAATTTAGGCGTCTAAATTGGGAGAGCCGTAAAGCGTAGTTGATTGCACCACACATTTTTACAGAAAAAGGTCAGTTTGAAATATATTTTGACCTGGATAATTAGGCCAAAATGCACCCCGGATCACAAAAGGAATTATCCAGATTTTAGCCTAAATGTAGTTATTTTCTAACACATTTATGTTACAGAGAGCGGTCAGTTTCGTCATCTGTATGGCCGTGCGGGGTGTACTGTGTTTTCTCGTGATGGTGTAAGGAGTGGCGGGTTGTGTTTTTCTCGGTGATGGAGTTGTCAATGTAACATGAGATAATAATAGTTTAGCGAAGAAGTAATAATAATAAAGAAAATCGAATTATTTAAAAAACTTTGAAATATCTTTTTATGTTAAACATCGCGCGAATATTATAAAATGTCTTAAGTGAACCATACATTGTTATTTTAAATAAGACTTAGAAACAAATTCATCCAATACAGTATATCGAAACAGCAGAAGAACTTATTTTGTTATTTGTATACTTATTACATGGCTAAGAATGATGTAAAGCAGTAAGTCAATAGAACAAAACGGGCATAGCTTGGTGTAGAGGGGTGCTAGGGGCTGACCTTACTGATTTACTGATTATTGCTTTAAGGTACGTAAGAATTATATTGTTTCTAATAAACTTCATATATTAAATTTAGTAACACTCATTTCAAAATTGAGAGTTATACCAGTTTTAGTAAACAAATGCTACTTCACTGTTCATAATTAATGTTGCTTTTCTTGAAGATATGATGTGCATTTACTTATAGAGTTTAAGAAACGTTTGAGGATAATTTGTTATATTTGAATGAGTATATAAATGTACGTGTTAATTAAAACATAAAATGTTTTAATAAAGTTATACGTTAATTGTGTAAGTGAGTGTGTGTGTGTAAAGTAAATCCGTGTGTGAGTGTAAGTAAATCTGTGTGTGTAAGTATATCTGTGTGTGAGTAAATCTGGGTGTGTGAGTGTATGGTAAATAATGTGTAGGTGTAAGTAAATCTGTGTGTGACGGTAAGTAAATCTGGGTGTGACTGTGTGTGTGTAGAGTGAGTTGTGCGTGGTGGTGTGTGGTAGAGTGTAATATGTAAGTGTTACTATAGGGTGAAATGGTAAGTGTCATCGTGAATGTTGGTATAGTCCATAGTATAATTTGTGTATAGAATGTGAAAGTGTGTGTATTAAGTGAAATGTAAAGTGTTCTATGGGTATTTGAAGATTTCATAGTATGTATTACTAGAGTAAGTTTCCAAAGAGCGAGTACTTGATAGAGTGTGTGTGTGTAGGTGTCTGTGTGTGTGTGGTGTGTGTGGTGTGTTGGTGTTTGTGGAGTGTGTGAAGTGTATGCTTGTTTTCAATAAATGATGATCAATAGGCAAGAAGTAAAAATAACACTAAGAATAATAATAAAGAATGAATAAAATAATAAAATAATAAAAAATAATAATAAAAATAACTAAAAATACGATAATAAAAGAAATAAGAAGTAATTCTGAAGAAAAACATCGAGATTGAAGAGAGAATCAGTGAAAAAATCAGTGACAAGTCTTAAGGCAGTAAGAGGCATGAAGTTGAAAAGCAGGTAAAGCAGAAAGTTAAAGCAGTAAAGGAGAAAGTTTAAAGCAGTAAGGCAGAAAGTTAAAGCAGTGGTCAGAAGTAAAAACAAAGGGAACGCCAGACCTAATAGCCCTTAGGTGTTAGGCTAACAGCCTCTATTGATTTGACTGATTTACTGGCTTTAGTATGTACTGGTATTGAGGTTAGCCGCCTGTAAAAGTCGAAAAAGTTAAAGCAGTAAAGCAGAAAGTTAAAGCATGGTATCTGTAAAACAAAAGCATACTAATGCCTTAGGTGTTAGGTAACACCCTTCTATGGATTTAACTGATTTAACTCGCTTTAGGTCATGTAATAGTTATAAATAGTGTGAGTTAAAGCAGGTAACAATGAGTTAAGCAGTAAACCATAAACACAAAAGCATACTAGTCCTTTGTGTAGGTAACACCCTATTGATTTACTGATTTACTGCTTTAAGGTATTGGTGAAAGTTTATGTTTTTAAATAAATATTTCGTACAATTGCAATAAAATAAAATGCATTATATATCAGACACTCTGCCACCGATTTTTTCAGTTAGATTGACAGTTTGATAAAGAAATTTGATAGAATGAAGAAATTGACAAATCTGAGCTATTAAGTACAAAAATCAATTTAATAATATTTGAGTTTCCAATAGGGCTGTAATGAGTTACAGTTTGTAGGTTGACGAAAATGTGTTTTAATAAAAGCTGTATAGTATAAGGATAAATGAATGACTCATTAGTTCTAGTTTGAAAGAAAGTTCTTTTGACAAATGGTAGAGGTATGAAAGAAAAATGAATGACTTATAGTTTATATATAATTTTTCATTCGCGCGGGAAATGAGTTGCGCCTGCGGGGCGCACGCGCGGGCGGGAACGCGGAAACAATTTTATTTTGGCGGGCGCCTTTTGTGGTCCGGGCGCACGTCGGCGGGTCGCACCCTGCGGGTGCGGAGCTGCACTCTTTTGCGGGGGAGGCGCAGGCTTCGGTGCGCCCTGTGGGTAGCTTATGAGTCTAGGGGAGAGGACATTAATATTAACTCTGTTCTTTGATTTAGGGTAGAGATGAGCCCATCAAGATATTTCATCAAAGATGAGTCATACAATATAGTATGGTGTCGGAGAGGATGCACCGTCATATCAAAAGATGAGGTTCAGTGCAAAGAGTGAGCTTTGCGAGTGCTGGAGTGTAAGTGTAAGTGTACCTGTCGCGTGTGAGCTGTGAGTGTATGTGGGCTAGTGTAAGTGTCTATGGCGAGGTGGTAAGTGCTTATAGTGTTCATAAAATATTTAACGTCATAGTAGGAAGCATTCATGCGAATGTAAGTACACCAATCCGATTCTCATACCTTATGTAACCGTAGGGGTAGAACACCATATGTAGGGCTATGCTATGGCCCCAGGGGAGGCCTAGAAAAAGGCTTGAAAAAAGTGGGCACCAGTTGGCACAGTGTGGCCTGCTCGACGTTGGCACGTATGTGGCAGCTCACTGGCACTCATTGGCCATCACTTTGGCACTCACTTGCACTCATTGGCACTGAGCCTTGGCACTGACACCTGGCACTCATTACTCTCTAATACCATAGAACACATAATGAGCACACTAGAATACTCCTACGTGAATTGGGTAACCGATCCAAAGTTGACCAATCAATAAATGTTGGGTCAAATTGACCCATCGGAAGAGCAAAGGGCTTGGTCGTGGCTAGATTATGTTAGTGACGTGGTTACGGTATACGTGTAGAATGTAAGGTATGGAAAGATCTAATAGGTGAGTGTAAGGGGTCAGTCGATGAAGGTGTATGTAATAATAGTTGTAAGTGTGTGGTCGTGTGTGTGTGTGTGTGTGATGGTGTTCAGTTATTCGATCGGATGCATACAGTGGCGTTCATTAGGCAACGTAAATAATGACGGGTGGGACCAGCGGAGTGGGAAAAAAGTGGCGTGGGCCAAAATAGTACCACTGGTAATAGTGGCAAGGTCAAGGGCGACATATCAAATGTGGGTCAAGACCAAGGTTAAGAACTCAAAAAGGGCTAAGTCCTGCTAACGGAAGGGACAGAAAAATACCTCAGGTCGGTCTCAAAATTGACCCATGAGACCAAAGGGTTCGGTCGAAATTAGGGATGGGCCAAAATTCGACCCTGAAAGACCAGCAAGGGTGTTCGAAAATTAGGTGTGGGCCAAATTTGCCATATAGAAGAAAAAAGGGTTGTCGAAAATTAGGGTGGGCCAAAATTGACCCATGGAAGACCAAAGGGTTGGTCGAAAAATTAGGGTGGGACACGTACAACGGTTGCTACGCAACCGTTTGGCGCAACCCTTCTTCGAAGGGTTGCAAAAATTAGGGTTGCCGAAAAAATTAGGGTTGCCAAAAAATTACGGTTGCCAAAAAATTAGGGTTGCCAAAAAAATACCGTGGGCCAAAATTGACCCATGGAAGATCAAAGGGTTGGTCGAAAAAAGGTCAAGGCCAAAAAAGGTGAAGACCAAAAAAGGTCCAAAGGTCAGGTAAAAATTCAAGCTCAAAAAGGTCAAGGTCAGGTAAAAAATTCGAGCTCAAAAAAGGTCGCGGTCAAAAAAGGTCAAAAAGGTCAAGGTCAGGTGGGGTAAATCAAGGTCAAAATTTTAGTCCAATATCCATCCCCTACTACTCCCATCAGTGAAACGAACTTCTGACATCATTTTGACTTTAAACTCTTGTTGTTGTTGTTGTTGTTGTTGTTGTTGTTATTGTTGTTGTTGTTGTTGTTGTTGTTGTTGTTGTTGTTGTTGTTGTTGTTGTTGTTGTTGTTAAACTGTGAGTATGCTAGCAGTTTAGAAGGTAAAGTATAACATACTCTATTTCTGGGTGGAGACCTGTTTGATCCTTGACCCGAGTGTGAGCGAGGAGGCTCTGTCAAAGGTAACTTACTGCCTTTCTTCTGAGAAGAGTGCATTCTTCAAAAGGTGGAGCCTTCATTCAGCTCATCGTGGTCTAGTGGTAAAACGCTTGCACACCAACGCTAGGGCTCGGGTTCGAAACCTACAGGAGAGATTAATAATATTCATATATTAATAAATTGCGAGTGTGTTAGCAGTTTAAATGGTTGATATATATGATATATATATATATATATATATATATTAAGTGAAACATGAAATAGTATATACTATTTAATATATATATTATATACTACTATATATATAATTTATTATTTAATATATATATAAGTATTATATATAATTATATATATATATATATATGTATAAGATATATATATATATGTATGGGGCAATATATAATATATAGATAGTGTAGTTTGCTAGGTATAATAAGTCGTATATCACGGTATAGAGTCGAGCATGGGGGCGGGGCGGCCTCGGAGTATAGATTTATCAGGTGGGCGTCTTGCATAGTCTTGAAAAAATTCCCCCCAACACACACAAAGCACACGCACAGCACCACACACATATATATACTATATAATATATATTAGTATAGTATTAGTATATTATATATATATATTATATTTTAACTATATAGTATTGATATATATATAAAGATATATATATAGTATATATAATATAAGTATATATTATGAGTATATATATATATATCGTTCGTGCGAAACCATTTATCCTCAAAGCTCTATTTCTTTTTAATTTTTAATATTTACTTATATAAAAATAAAATAAGTCTTTTCAAAGAAAAGCCTATTTCACAATTTTCATTTTTTTTTCAATACAATTCACGTTTCAAACTAAAATCTCACCAATTAAAATATTTTAAATCCTCTTTTTTATAGGCAGTGTTCAAACTTTACAAGCAATAATTAATTGAACTGCGATATTAAAATTAAGGTATCACAAATAAATAACGTTATCACTTTTTTCAATTCACCCACAAACATAATATGTTATAAAAATGAAACCAAAAAACAGAAAAACAAACACAAAGCATTTCAAAATGTTTCGCACACTTTAAAGAAATTGTTTGGCCTCTGTTTGCAAATAAAGTCGTTGTTATAAAAGCGCTCGCGCTTGATTTGTGCTTACACAATATTTTTGCAAACTAATCAAAATTGTATGACCTTTTTTTTTACATTAAATTACGCATCATTGGAGTGTTATAATAATGAGATGCAATTTAATCTATAAAATATTTAATCCTATTAGAAAATTAAGGAATAAAAATAATAAATCACAGTTGTACACTAGTTAGTTGCATATAGTAGTAGCTGCACAAACTTTCAACCAGGTCACGAGCCTCCCTTAATATATGTATATGATATATTATATATTTATAATAGTATATTATATATATAATAGTATATTAATAGTATAATATAATTATATATATATTATATATTATAATTATATATATATATACTATATAATATATATATAATATCTATATATATATTATATAGTACTAATATAATAATACTGCTATATTATATATATATATAATATATATATACGTATAATTCAGTGAAATATATGATATGATATAGTATATATAATATATATATATATATATATATCATCACCCACCTTCTTTCCCAAAATTTTGGGTAAGGTTAAACGCACGCACAGGAACAGAAGTAGAAGAATATGACGCGAGTCGAAAAGAAAGCCCAGAATTACCACCCACCCACTTTATACCCTTTAGTGAGAATCCGACTCGCCGCAGTCAGAAAAAAATCACCCTAATGAGGCCTCACGGTCGCGATGGACCCTCATAAATGGCAATCTCGTTAATGTAGGGTTTATCCTTGGCCAAGTGGGTACGACATACCCCCTCACACAAACCTCTGCCATTCGTTCCTTTTAAATTATAGCACCTTCCTTCTCGTCTCTGTCAACCATATCCTCTCCTCCAGTTCACACCATACCACTCATTTCCACTTTTTCCTTCGGCTGCCCAGCGGTCAAGTTCCCTAGCACACTCACATGTATACATTCCGTTAAGCCAACGACTTATTATCTCAATCTCTTCTACCAGACCAAACCTTCTCAATTTAATTTCATTTATTCTTTCTCATTTACTAATTTTTTCACACCACAATTCCCTCCCTAATGCGTTCATTTCCTCATTTTATTCAATTCTTTCTTACAGCCTGGGCATCCCTAAGATTGGTCCTCTGAGCACATTGTACTTTAGATCTTTTATCTCTTATTTCAGACCATAGCTTCAACTACTATACATGATAATACAGTACAACATCCCATGTAAGAACCTCGCGCACTTCAAAGACTTAGTCCTTTTAACATCCACCAAGATTTTCTTGCTACCAGCACCTTCCTACCATCACACAACTTTCCTACTCACTCTGCATCATCCGTTCCGTTTTCATCCAAAACATATATCCGCATTTTAAACTCAATCTGTTGTCCCATTTGCTCCACCCATCTAAATAACTTTCACATGACAGACCGAGGATTAGTCCTCACTCACAACCATAACCGTACTCTTATCTATTTACTTTCAAACCCTGCTTTTTACAACACCCTTCCAAATCCCCTCTAACCGAAGTCCTCTCAACTATAAGTAATATTATATTATATATATATTATATATCATATATATACATAGTATATATTATATTATATATACTAATATATTAATATTATTATATAATATTACTATAAATATAATATATATTATATATATTTATTATATATTATATAAGTATATATATATATATATATCATTATATTATAGTATATATATATATATAGTAATATATACAGTATATATATATAATAGCATTATATATTATATTATATTATATAGTATGTTATGAGTATATATATATATAAATATATATATATATATATATATATATATATATATATATATATATATATATATATATATATATAATATATATCTATATATATATAGTATATATTATAGATAGGTATAAGTAAATATATATATATATTATATATATATATATATAGTTATATATATATAATATATATAATCTATATATATATATATATAGTATATATATATATATGAGAGTATATATATATACAGATACTAACCCTTTGATCTCAGCCCTTGAGCATCATCTCAGTAAGGTCACTTAATTAAAGCATTTTATTAGTCTATTCTAGTGATATTCCTTAGTTGGAGGTGCCAACTCTATTTGACCGCCTATCATGAACTAATTAAATCACTAATGGTCAGTATGGTTACTTACAAATAGAAAACTAATCCTCAAAACGTTTATAAGATTCAAAAAATCCCTTTCACTAAAGTTTAATGATAAGAGTTTTTCTCAATAGGGTAAAAAAACAACATGTCATAATAAAATTATAAGAAGGGAATTCATGATTCGGTGGCAAGGGAAAAAAATCAAGGAAACTAATATAAGTAATTAAAATAAAACGGAATGTTAATATTCATAAATAAATGATCTAATAAACTTAACTAGATTTCCACTGCTTTCAGATGTTTATAGGTTTCAAGATGACTGTTGTAAAATTTAAAGAGGAATATTCCAACTCTCTCTCTCTCTCTCTCTCTCTCTCTCTCTCTCTCTCTCTCTCTCTCTCTCTCTCTCTCTTCTCTCTCTCTCTCTCTCTCTCTCTCTCTCTTTCTATAATAAATTTATCATATTACAGTATCGTATTATATGCTATCTGATCTAGTCTATCTCTCTCTCTCCCTTCCGTCGAGTCTCGTCATCTCTCTCTCTCATCTCTCTCTCTCTCTCTCTCTCTCTCTCTCTCTCTCTCTCTCTCTCTCTCTCTCTCTCTCTCTCTCTCTCTCTCTCTCTCAGAGCATACATTCAATTTAATTTTTCATGGAATGATTTCAGATTCGGTCGAAAATTAGAATTATTTTGATAATGAAATTACTTAAATTGATTTCCAGTCGCTCTTTTGCTTGTTTTCAAGGTAGCTTTGAAAGGAGAGATTTTTATTATTAGTTTTAAGCTTTGTTGACACAAGTGGTTTGATTCCTTGATTTAAACGAATTAATATGAAAATAGTAGTTAGCCTTGCTATAAGCAAGGGACCTGTCAGCTTATTTTGGATGCCAAACACAAAGAGTAGGCATAGGTTGCAATTGCCTCTGCCTATTTCTGTGGAAATCCAGGGAGGAACTTCCAGAAAAAATCAAAAGGCTTGCTCAATTTTGTTAATGGCGCAATACTGTAATGGTAGTCGGCGAGTGATGTAAATGTCCACCACACCTGGTGCAGTAGTGACATCAGTAATAATTTAATAGATGAGTGCTTATTAGAATTCTTAACTCAATATGGAAATGGGGTTGCGAAGAAAGGTATCAGCCGATTTTTATATAACCAAATAGATAGAAGGTTCTAGATTTATCCTTGCTTATGCTCTTTTAAAAACGTCTTGAACTGGCATGTATCTGATCTGTTCTCAAACTCGGCCACAGACCCATCAGATTTGATATCCTCTCAAGGGAAATACTCGATGAAAAAAGGAGAATATCTAAGCTAACAAACTAGAATCTACAAAGAGCTTCTTATGCAGGGTATAAAGGAAATAGGAGGACTATGCGAGAATTCTCAGGACTTCATTTTATCCTCCGCCTAAAAACAAATACTTTTGCTAAACTCGTATGAAAAGAACTGCCCTCTTACAAAAGGAGAGTACCTCGAGTGGTGGAACTAGGAGCTGATGTCTCAAAGGTCCAACACTAAGAGGCTCTTCAACAAAGTTAAACGTTATAAAAACTTGAAGGCATATAAAACATCTCTGATTGATTAGTACAGAGAACTCAGAAATCCAATAGGAGAATCTGGAGAAATCTATTTAACAACATTGAGAGTCAATCCAAAGCTGTTTGTCTGCAGCAAGACTTTGCTAAGGATTAATCGAACGATACATTCTCTTCCTAAAACCTGATGGCAGTTGCATCAACTGCCACAAGGAAATATTAATGGGGATTATAGGGTAGTGAGCTGCTGGAAGATAAAGTGAGAAGTGACAATTAGGTTATTCAGCTCTTATAAATCTCCTGGGAAGCTAGAATATTCAAGACATTGCTTCATTAGGGACTAAATGTTCTTCAATTGCTGGTGGGGTCTTTAGGGAAAGCTACTGTATAAGTACGTAAGGGTAGTTTTTATCTCAAAGACTGGAGACGATTTAAGGCCGATCTCAGGTCAAATCGACCTTTAAACCTAATTATGTTTGTGCTGAAGACGTATACAAAATGTTCAATTATCATTTGGCTGTGGAAACTTCAGTAGAAAAGGGAATTTATCCGAACCAATGGGCCTATCAATCAAGCAAGTCAATTGTCGGTTTCTTACCCAACTTAGTCCTCTTTGGGTATATGTGAAAATGGAAAGTTCTGAAACAGCCAAAGGTGTTAAATCCTCAACAATTTTCTGGATAAAGACAATATTGAGAACTTGACGAGTCAGCTTTGAACTGGATTGGGGAGGGGGAAGGGTGAATGCTAGACTGCTATGGCCATGAGAGCTAGGTAATTGTAATAATGAGTATTGGCATAAGAATCGATACAAGCATTTTAGTCGTCATCTTACGGATGCACAGCCTTATATTATAAGCATTGCTTTCAGTTATATATAGAGATTATTTCCGATACAGGGATTTACTATAAAGTAGGTATATATAATCATTTCATATTATATATATATGATATAGTCTATATTTACATATATAATTTTCTATTGATTAACGTAAATTTTTCATATAATAGTACATAAGACTTACTAATCTCTCAATAAATAAATAACTTTTTTAAAATATATATATTATATATATATATATATATATATTAGCTATATATATATTTTGATAGGCTTTAAGTACATCATTAATGAACAGTAGGAGATAAGACAGAACCCGAGGGAACACCACTACTGATAGAAAAAGAAGAGGAAGTCGGCCCCATTCAACAACAGCCCGAATTTGAGCCGGTTTGAAAAGGAAAAACTAGACATAAGCAGCAAGGAGAAGGAGGATAACCTTCAAAAGGAGGGAGCCTTGGAGAGCGCATGCTGACGCGTGGTCGATACCCAGCGTCAATATGCTTGTATATGTTCAAGCGCCAACCACGGAAAGAAGTCTCCCAGTTAAGTTTATTGTTGGCTTCCACCATTGTTCCAAAATGAGCTTGGTAAAACCATAAATCAGTAGATCTAGGAACAGTCCTCGTCGCCATGTAACCTTGGAAGATACGAGTGCTCGAAATGCTCCCTACTCGTGACTCGATTCATTAGGATCAAAGTGTTATATGATATTCAGTATGATCGTGAATGGAAAATGTAGAGTTGTAGAAGGGTCATAAGATTTGCTCATTCAGAATAAGAAGATTATTGAGATAGAGAGGACATTTTAGCTTAGGGGCCCCAGATAGTTTAGGGTCAGAGGATATTGACATGGTGAGGCCTCTGTCAAGCTTGCCTGGTTCTTACGGATACAGGATATATTTTGAGACGATGTGCGTGCTTCCAACACTGAGCTGTTAAGTATTTAGCTACTAGACATAGAGATATATAGTGCAATTCGAATTCGTGCTGTGTATGAGGGGCCAGCCACGCAAGCACGAAACCCTTATAATTAGATTCGGGAGGAATGCCAATCAGTTGGTTGCCACCCGTCCCTTTCCTAACGTTTCAACTTTAGAATTTTCAGGGAGCCAATGCACACAGATGAAATGTAATCACAGGCAAACAGAAGGGATAGACACATTGAAAACGTCAGAGAGAAGAGTAATGTTTAGGAATAGGAAAATCTGCCAGCAATTCCCTCCTGGGACGCTTAGAGTTAGTGACGGCTATCAGTATTCATGTGTTCAAGCGCCGAAGAGATGGCTCGACTCTTTTTCGCTTACTCAGAAGTAATTAGCATCAAAAACCAATATACTTCTGGGAAAAGGGCAGGAAAAGACAGATTTACAGAAGTGTTAGAGATGTTTTTGGCACGAGGGCCAGAAAGACATTCAGTAGAAGGAAGAACATAAGGAGGTTAGCTCTCTTGTCGATTTATGAAAACGTCGCGACTTACTTTGAATTGTGCTCGACGTCAAGAAATTATTCTCCTTGCAACTGAATTGGTTCTCTAGCTAGGTAATGAAAATTTGAAGCCAAATACAT
This sequence comes from Trachelipus rathkii, assembly GCA_015478945.1. Classification (NCBI taxonomy): domain Eukaryota; kingdom Metazoa; phylum Arthropoda; class Malacostraca; order Isopoda; family Trachelipodidae; genus Trachelipus; species Trachelipus rathkii. Next base: position 37,280 of record JABUQX010133987.1, read on the forward strand.
GATAAGACAGAACGTGATAAGTGGTTTCCCCTCCCGATACGAACTGTCTCCTAGCCTGAATGGCAAGAACAGCACGATCGAACATGCGATGTAGAGGAGAGAAAGAATTAGGTCGGAAGAAGGAATGAACCTGTTCATCTCATCCAACGATTACAGCTCCCACCTATCGGCAGAAGCAGAAGCGTCGTCCAGAGAGGCAAGACTCAGTCAGAGTTACCCAATTCCTATGAGTTTAAGAGCGTAGAGAGCAACGCTTGGACCACAAAAATGGTGTCTTCCTTTACACGTGCTCTGGTTTTTTCAGTAGTGGCCAAGAAAACGATGCTTTCTAGTCTTATTAGGTGCAGGTAGTGGGTGAGCTAGTCTTTAAAGACCGAGAAAAGTGACATTTGAAAATTGTGGATGTTATATTTCAAGGGTTGGGCTTTGAGATTTCAACCGACTAGAAGGCGAAAGTGGCTTGTGTTATCTTAAAGGATAGAAGAACTGCATACAGTGAGTGATAAACCAATCAGAGTTCAATAGACTGTGTGTTTTCAAGAAGTTTGTGGTTGGTGGCACTGAATATCACGTGTAATGTGTGAATGGGGATGCTTTCACATTTAGTGCTCCAGATTTGTTTAAGAATTTCAGACGTGATCTGGTGCATCCCTCATAGAATCGGCTATGACGAGGACCCACCAACTCTAATTTTCTCAAGGATGTTGATTATGTACATGAAAAATCCTATAAAGTATAGGTACATCGTGATCATTGGATGAGAAGATTGCCACAACGGGATTTGCTATCTGCATTCTGAACAAATTTTCTATATGCGAGTACTCATGACAGTCTCTGTTCTGTTTAGACGAGACACAGTTAGGCAATAAGCACAAGATATCTGTTAGTAAAAGGACTAGAGAAGATTAATTTTAAGTTCATCAACATCGACTCGAACATTATAATTGTGTGTGACTATATCCTATCCTCAATAATCCTTGACCTTATACTGCATTTTTTATAATTATTTATATGTTTATTATAGTTTAAGTTATTCATATTGGTACTTAATATTATATTGTTTATTTTGCAAAGTTTTGCTCATAGGCTAATATTATATATATACTCCCACAAAATTTTACTGTTATTATGTTATATAATAAACCCACAAATATCTATTCTATTACTAATGGTTGTAATAGGTTATATGCATATAACTATTATTCTTTATTAAGAGGCTATATATAATGTACTGCAGGCAATCTTTTTCGATAACACTCACCTTCAATATAAAAATAGTATTAGCTGTCAAAAAATTTATATAGTACGCAAGATTTTTTCAGCCGGATTTGTAATATACCATTTAAAACACCCAAACCTCGACTAATATGGATACTTATTATATTTTTGCTCACTATAATATATTATATCTATAAAACATCTTGTTATTTCGGTGTTTTATATGCAACTAGTATGATATTACGCTGCATTATATTTCATTTACATTATGATATATAATTTGATTGTTATCTATATAGACATCAAACATACCCCATATGTTATTTGACATATTATTTTAATACAATTGAACATTAATCCGTACAAATATTATTATCCTGATTTTGAACAAAAATACCTAATAATAGGGAACCATTATCAAAAGCTTGTTTGAGAATCACCGATTTAAAGTCTAATTGTATAGGGTTAATTATCAGTGGGCTGTTTGCGGGTTAGGTTACGTTACGTTTAGGTTTACCGTTTAGGTCTAATTGTTTTAGGGTCCTCAGTGGTATGGTTAAGGTTAGTGGAACTGAATAATGCAATAGTTTCCCTAGGAACAATTTTTCGCCCCAATATTTACTCCTTAAATTTTATTTATAATATACTCCCTGAGTTACTCTATTATATTATCCTGATTTTTCGCTTCTGGAATTTCAACAGCTTGTATTAGAATCAGCTCTCCTGACTAGTATTATGTCCAATTTTATCACAAACGTCTACCATATTTTTATTAAACCAATTTTTAATATTAATTGATTATAAAAATATCCCCATAAACTAAATATTTATAATATTTATATTACTAATAATAACTAATATAATTATATATATAGTAAGTTCATTATATTTTTCAAAATGTATATCGTTTTAGTGTTATAACAAATCTATTGTTCATATAATGAATAATTTTATATCTTATATATCTATCAGGTAATATATATATAATATAATATAGAATATAATATGTAGTCTATATAGTATGTATATTAGTTTATTCATAGAGTACAAATATTATTTATTATTTAATACTATTAATATTTTATTTTTTTTGTAATATATACAAAGTTTTTGAATTTATCTTAACATCTCTTGAATAATATTTTTTCAATATATATAAAGTATAAAATAATATAATAATAAAATTTATTATATATAATACAGTTTTTTTTAATAAAGTACATTTATTATAACTTTATATATATTGAAAAATTATACCAAAATATTAAATAATATTAATATTTATGATATAATAAATTATATATAAAATATAATAGATGCCAGGCCTCTCCCGATACTCATTAACCAAGCCCTGAATAAATTTTAATCATGTTAGATTCAGGTATAATTAAATCAGTATCGTATAATAATATAAATAAAAACCTACTGAAATATATTTACACTTATTCCACGTTTATTCTATTTAGATAAAATTCTCTATACCTAATTGTTTAGTATGAATACAAAATGTGTGTAAAAAGTGTTTGAGCCATTCATTCTGGCTGGGTGATATAGAATCCAGCTTACTCATTCTTTCGCGGATAGCTTTGATGATTCGTAGAGTGTCTGAATATGTTCTTCGCGAACGGAATGTTTCCCAATATTCCTTTCAACATGTACTAAACAAACATATCGTGTGTTAAGCTTCTCATACATATGATGGTGTGGGAAATGGCAAATTCTGGCTCTCTTAAAGCTCCTCGAGAGTAGATGGCGATTGCAATATTATTTGCCGTGAGGATTTCATTTGGAAAGATATTTTTTATAGCTATTATTCTGATGTTTTTATCAAACCAAGACTTAACCTTATTATAGCGCTGTGGGTAATGGGTATGCATTATATCTTTAGAGTATCTATAGCGGTGTTTTAGACAGCCAATACTAATTCTAGTCCTAATTGATGGTTAATGAAACTTTCATATAATTCACTTTAAAGGATATCTCGAGTAATTAATTCATTCTGCAGTAATACTGCCTCATAATGATGTTGAAAGAGATAAGTCCCAAATGTAAATACCACGATATTAGTATACCTACCCTCAATAATCATAATGAGGAGTACCACCTACATTATATTGACTGTAGGAATAAAGCAGGACTATGTCATCGAATCGTAGGTGACTTTGATTTTGTGATAGGTTCTCTCATATCAATATAATAACCCCTAAGCTACTTTTATGTAGAAACAATATATATCTATATATATAAATATATTAATGATATATATCTATCTAATATATTGTTGTGATACGATTGAATTATCGGATCTAAATTCATGTAGTTATATACTCATTTATTTCTTAACTAATCATTTCAATTATCTTCAAGCTTTTATGATGCAGTTTAGTCTCTCCGACTTCTTTCGCTATGGCTTTAATGTTGCCCTTACTGTCTTAGTAAACAGTGGTTCTTCGCAATTTGCCTGCTCTCTTCCGCGATGGAACCTCGCTTAGCTTTGTGGTAGTCCAGCCTATCACTTTTTTCTGTCGAAAACTCGGTGTACTCAAGTAAGTGGCTTGCAGTTTCTCTCTAGTTCACCTCTTGACCGCGCTCGCACTAACGTGCTTATGTGTCCTGCGCCACAATCCTTTATTGTGAGATGTTATCTTGTGCCCGTAAATGTGTGAACCGTGGCTCGCGGCCCTCTATTCAGCTCTCCGCCCGATGACTCATTGGTGTTTAACCATTGTTTTGTGATGTGCTGATTCAGATTACCCGTGAGAATTAATCTGCTCATATTTCAGACATATTGAGTACTCTATGTGATTTAATCCGTTACAATCACGCATCCATCTCTCTAACACGAGCACCGCGACGGAGATTTGCTTCTCTCACTATATAGTCGAAGTACTAGTGAATGTTATCACACGCAATTTTGCACGATCGCGCTTGGTCTCCAACCATCGCAGAACAAAACGTATATAATACACTGAAAAATAACCTGCCAAGATCTGAACGCAAATGTGTACTTATATATGGCGTACACGGACGAGCTAGTTTGTTCGACATTTGTAAATAAGATACCCAGGTGTATTGCATGGTGTCATATTTATTTTGTCCAACCCCTGGGTGTGTGTATATATATATAATAATACTAAGTATGTAATTAATACTACTAATAGTATATTATATTATTATAATAATATAGGCCTCTAGATATATATACTATATACGCTCCAACGATAATTACATAACTTAATGTTTCTCGTATAAAAATATGAACACAAATAATACGTTATAGAGTTAGAGACCATTTATATACTTGAGTATTAGTATGATTTACTTATTGATAGAAGGAATGTTTGAAACATAAACTCGACAATCAGCAGATCTTTTCCCTGAGCTCCTGCAAGTAGTATATATAAGTTAAAAAATATGTTAGGTTAGAAGAGATAGTTAATATAAGTAAATATATATATATATAATAATAGTAGATGTATAGTAATTATACTATGGTCTGGAATATACTGAACAGATTCTAGTACATATATATATATAACTCACTATATCATCTCGTTCTGCAATGATTATAATCATATATATATATAGTAATATATATTATCATATAGTATATATTATTAATTATGATATATATTAATAAATATATATATATATATTATATATATTACAATATATTTAATTTATTATATAATTATATATATTTATATATTATACTATATATATAATAATTAACTTTTAAATATATATAATATATATATATTATATTATATAATGGTCTAGCTAACCCGTAAGAGTTCAGCAGAATATATAGTAAACTCTTAATAATCAGCTACACGAAAATTAATATCATTTTATTTTAAATCATGGAAGTATCATTTATTACTTCGCGTGAAATATTAAAAATAAAAATAAAAAAAATTAATCGACATATATTATTTAAAAGATTAAATTGTATTAAAAATTGTTTAGAAAAATATAGTTTATTTTATGAGAATTCGATTGATGCCGTACTTATTACTTCCGATACATGATAGCACGTCAAAATAGGTGCAAATGTTTGAAAATATATTTTTATTTCTAACGAATCCACCCACCGGGTATGTAAACAAGAACGTATGTGATAGGTATAAGTCGGGGAGGTTTTCTTCTTCGGCCCTTACCTCAGAGGGGCGACTTCGTCCTCTCCACCTCTGTCCATCCGTCTAGGCTCGATATACCCTCCTATAAATAGGATATAAAAAGAAGATAAAAATATTTTCTTCACTAAGCGTTAAATAAAATAAATGTGGTATATTTGGCAACTTTTGCCCTCGATAACTAATGCAGGTTTCAATGTCAATCAGAGCTCAGAGCTTGGAATATTTCAGGTGTAAGATTTTACTACTTTAAGGAATCGTATTTATATATATAAAATATTTAGAATTAAAATATAATATGTTATTTTTAAGTACTTCGATGATAAATTACTTGCTGTAAATCTCAAATAAATGTATATTATATTTTCCTATAGATGTTATATTATTTATATAAGTTGTAGGATATACATACATATTAAATAGGACTCCATTATATATAATATATATATATAATATATAATATATATGATATATAATATTAAGATAGGTAAATATTATTACTTTTTACAATATAATTATAATTAATATATATATCATTAATAATTCTTATTATTTTTCACATTATTAACGGTCTATATTAATAAATATATATATTAAAGTTACTATATGTAAAATGTATAGTGTATATGCATATGGTGATAACCATACATTAACTTTTAGTCATCTACCATATTATATTCTTGTTAATATTTCTTAAAGTAGAATTATTAATAAATTACGATATATTTATATATCATCCCTCATATTGTACTAATATATATATACATCCTATACTATTTTGATAAATTTTTCTCTCATATATGTGGTTATTTATTTATATAAAACTCAATTAGGTGTATTTATCTCCCGAAACCGTCTGTAATGAGAATACGCGTCTTTTCATCAATAATCGCTTACAGAATGCCTGTCTATTGGAACTTGAAAGGAAGGGTTATGGTTGACCCGGCATATATATATATACTGAGTCTCTCAATAGAATAATCTATTAATATAGTTAGATAATAACCACGTTCACAGAAACACTAATTTAGTTTTGATTAAATTGACAGTAGCTAGCAACGATTTTTTTTATCATTTAAATCAATTTGTTGTAATTTATTTTAGTATATCTTATTTCTTGGATTTTTTTATTTATATTTATATTTTTTTTTTTTATTTTTTTTATTTTTTATATATTTTACTATATAGTTTCTATTTTTTTCTGGTATTATTATATATATCAATATACTTATTATATCTTTTACTATACTTTATTATTATTCTTCTAACTTTTGTAACTACTTTTTTATATATATTTTTTATTCAGTATTTTAGATATAATTTTTTTAACCCTCGGTGAATAACATGGTTCAAGAGTTTTCATTTATAGTAAATATATTATTTTATAATACTTAATATTTTTTATTTTATACATATTTAACCTATACCAGCTAGTTATTTTTACTTATGTGTTTTATATTATTATTTGTACTTATATGATATATTAGAATTATTCCTAATTATTTCTTCATTTATTTTTTTATATATATAAATATCTATTAATAATTGTATATATTTATTTAATATGTAATTATATTGTTTCTTTTATATACTTTTCCCTCTTATTTATGTCTTTTACTGTGCTCTGATTTAGTAATGATTATTGAATTTAGTCATTTATATATATAGGGTGATGTATATAGGGTAACTTATACAATCTTGCTACTTATTTATTTTTATTATTATATATGCCGTATTGTTCGGTTTATACATAACTCCCTTCTCAAGCTGCTTGCCTAATTGCCTGCCCTCTACTTTACACTCTTCTCTCGCACATTGATCTTCATGCGCGTCCTTCTCTCTAACTACCTCATCTTCCTCATTGGGATCCTAGTTCCTCACATCATACTTTTGCTCTCTCTCCAATTTTGATCTGCAGTTCGTCCTCCCCTCTTATCTCCTCTATGCCTCTTCGCTCCTCTCTCTCTACTCAATCACTGCCTCTGATCATGATCAAAGCCGTTCCAACCTGCACATACATCTCTCGCTACATAATCGCTCTCTAGCGTATGTATCTCCTCCCTATAATATCTCCCAATTACAATATTAATCTCTATTGAATCTGATATGATCTAGTCTAGCATCTTGTGGCCTAATACTAATTCCCAACTAGAATCTGCTAGACTCTGCTGCCTCTCGTGTGAAGACGCGCTACATACCTCTGTGGGTTGCTCAGTTGATTTCCTCCCACTCACCTTTGGCCGCTCGGTGAGTCTCTTTGTTGCTACTCTATAAATCAATCTTGTTCAGTAGCGCGTTCTCTAAAGGAATGTACAGCAATGAAATTTCTGTGGGGAGAACTCCTAGGATACTTCATGTTGTAATGTTTTCTTTGGTCATAAAATTTCAATCCCTCCATGGCAAGACCATCGGCCATAATAAACTTTTTGTTCTAATATTCTCACTCCGACCAGAGGCAGTCTCGTGATATTTAGATATTCCATTATCCCCATAACATTATGACTTCAAATTTATCACAAATGAAATATGAAACTTACTCTACTCTCCAATCTCAGTTGATTTCTCATAACTTGATAATAAGTAATAATTATATATATTAGTGAATTTAATTTTTCCAAGTTAGTATATAATAATTATTAATATATTTGTAAATATCGATACATAATCAACTTTCTTTAGAAAACTTGAAAAATAATTTCAATACCTAAATTTTTAATAATCAAATAATTATTTAATATTGAAGTGAATAATAATAATAATAATAATAATAAGAATTAATAAACCACATATCTCATCAATAATAAATAATATATGGATGTAAGTGCGGCAAAGAATAGTCTGGAGACTTGGCATAAAGAAGAAGGACAGACATTCAGAAGAAGACAGAAAAGTACACTATAATAGACGAGAGTCGCATAAACGGGCGCATGAAGGAAAATTTTGATACGGCGACAGCCACGGAAGCATAACCAAGAGTGAATTGTGAGTTAAATAAGCATAAAGGTATATAAAATGAAAAACAAACTTTACTCATTTTCAAAATGAAAGAATAAAGCAAGATGAAAGCATATGATGAATAATGAACAAGTTGTTAAACGTACGTAATGCCAAAATAATTCGCGTAATGTTTTTTATTTTTTAATAATTTACAGTTTGTCGACACACTCAAATCTCACGGGCAAAATGCCCATTTCAATAAAGAGTAGAGGCTGTTGAATATTCAATACGCTAATAACTTTGTCAACAACATAATAAATATAGAATAATTATCAAAAAAATTAGCGCAGGTGATAATAATGTGAGACAGACATGACGCAGGCTTTAGACAGATATGATAGAGTGGAGGGAATTATATAATATTATACGCATAGATGGAAAACATAACATAAAGCTCAAAGTAATATGATAATAAATTAGATAAATATAATTCACTAACGAAGAAATATATAATTATAAGAAGTAGAATAATAAGAATAGAGATAAATCCGCAAGAATCAGAGAGATATAACATAATAAGCCTGAGAATTAGACTATAAACCTAAACAATTCAATACTCGCAATAAATAATAACATGAAAGAAGGAGATGTGAGCAAGACGATACGCAAGAAGAAAGTCAAACAGCCGCCATAGGAATGAGTAATAACGGAAAGAAAGAAGGAAGAAGAGAAGAGAGAAGAGAACGGAAGAAATACAAAGAGGATGAAAGAAGAAGAACGACGGGATATACTGACTAGTGAATAATAGATGTATATAGATCTATCCATTCAATAGATGCATTATATGTAATACTATATAACTCATAACTCAATTGACTCATAATATAATTATAATAATAATATAATAATAACAATGATATACCTATAGATAAAACGATATAAAGATAATGCACCAAAAGTATTAATACGATACTCATACGCTAAAATAGAAATAATTTAGAAGTGAGATCATAATAATAAGTAATAAATAATAACTTGAGATATAGTAACAATAATAATAACAGATGTATATAATATAAGCTACATTAATTATATAAGGTACCCTATTGAGATACATCTAGATAATTACCTCTAATAATCTCAAATAGACATGAGTGAAGTAATGAATAGAAAACTCCATACATTGAAGTCCACATAAACTAGCGATATTGAGAGCAGTACTCATATTGTCAAAGAGAGACGGCTCTCCATTAAAAGAAGGCCCAGCATAGCTCATGGGCATGAGAAAATGCAACTTGGTCTAAACAAATAGGTGCAAAGATATAAAAAGTCTACACAAGTTTCTAAACCAGATACCACATCATCTCCTTTAGTATTGTATAAAAGAGGTTGTTTCCTCGCTACCGTATGCGCGACTTACTTCGTTTGTGTTGATATCGTAGGTTTTTTGATCACATTATATAGAGATAGAGAAATTACCATTTTTTTTTTTGAATTTTTAAACTTTTTTCGGCACTCTAAAATCCGCTTATTATTATTTGGAATTATTAACAAAATAATATAATAATACATTAATAATTACATAATAATGATAATATAATAAAATAATAATAATAATAATAATTAATAATAATAATTAATAATAATATAATAATAATAATAATATTGTAAAAATTTATAATTAATGATAATATGAACAATATAATGATAATATTAATAATTGATATAATAATTTATCTAATTTGTACTCAATCAGATAAGTAGATAAATACTCAATAATAGATAGAACATAATCAGACTCTATCAGTAAATAAAGTAAGATAAGAGATCGAAATAATTATGGAATCGATACTATAATAGAAGAATGAAAGAATCACGCTTGAGTAAAAGTTGTAAGTTTATTTATAAATAATGAAATAATTAGTGTGAAATAATATATCAAATCTACAACGAGTGTACATATGACAGGGGACCCTCAACCTACTCAGTAGGAAATTCTTATTAAGAAATGATGTCTTTAGAAAATATGAATTCGGAAATAAATTTCAAATAGTTCAAGCTTTTTTTTTTATGAAACTCTGGTATAAAGAGCAGTAATATGAAGGTATTGAAAGAGTGACAAATCAAGTCAACGGTCACGAAAGAAAAAAGTTATTTGGCAAGTGACTTCATTAATGAAATTATAATGAAAAGTAGGGATAAGTAGGAGATAAGACAGAACCCTGAGGATCACCATTATTCACTGACATAATAGCAATATAGGCACATACAAAAAAATGCTATTGAATTGAGCTATTTTGTTGACAAAAAGTATATATAATAAATATACTAGACATATAAATGATAGAGCAGTAATTAGGTATTTTAATACTAAGTAGTAAGTTATATAAGGACGTCTATTGTGACTAGAGAGGCCTAGTAATATAACGCGTGCCATACCCGAGTCAAAAGCTATATTATGGATATTATGTATCAAGTCAGCCCCACGCAAGTCTCTCCTACCGTATGATTCACTAGGGCGGACTAAAACAGCTATAAATCAGTAAAGATAAGTATATCGTCAGTAACTCTGAGCTCCGAAAGCCGTAAACTGTCATCTCGGTAAGTTAAGGAAGGAATAGATAGATTATAGTATCTAGATATAGATATAG
>JABUQX010133990.1:0-5000 GCA_015478945.1 Trachelipus rathkii
ATATATATATATATATATATATATATATATATATATATATATATATATATATATATATATATATATATATATATATATATATATATATATATATATATATATATATATATATGCTATATATAACTGCTGCTCATATATATATATATATAAATACTGTATATTAGTAGCGTGATAATTTTTTGCCTTTGTTTCGCTATTGAGTGGTCAAGGTATAATACATGGTTGAGTTTCCTTGGTTAACTCAACCTTTCATTCAACCATGGCTGATAGTTTTGGTTGTGAAATGAATTAATAACAAGATTTTTCCTTCAATGTCTGTAAATATTTTTTATTTTCAATTAGTGTTTTTGAATATTTAGTTTTATATTTAAAAATATATATATATTTAATTATTTATTTAGTTGCGTTTTATTTTTTATTTAATATTATCTTGTTTATTAAAATAAATAAATAAATTTGATAAAATAATGTTAAAACTCTGGTCTACCATCTTCAATCGGGGCTTGGAATACCTTTTCATGCGTATTGCACTCCGTCAGTTTTTAAATTATACTTAACAATTTAATACGAATAATTTTTAAATTTTTACGCCAGGTCCAATAATAATATTGAAATTTTTGCTTCAGATCCAACAATCACTTGGTCATTAAACTCTTTCTCATTGATTGGTCAGTCAAAGGGAAATTTTGAGGTGAGAAATAATGGTAAAATATTAAGCATTGTAAGAGTTAGCAGAAATGATGCTGCTACATACGTATGTACGGCATGGAATCCAGCTGGTTCTGTTCAGCACTCTATTGAACTGGAGGTTCTTGGTAAGTTCAAACTTCTGGTACTCTATAATACAGAATTTTAAAATATCGTAGTATATTTCTTCTTGTTTAGAAATATAAGGAAAATGTGTTGCTGGTACACATTCTAGTTACTTTAGGACGTATTATTAATTGAAACTTTTCATACTTTTGATTACATTGTAGAAGAGCCGCTGAAAGCCAGCACAGGCCCTGGGGCAGTTCTGTTACCAGGCCCCAACATATGAATAGTTATTAAATAAACAAACATTTATACAGACGTATTATTATTATTATTATTATTATTATTATTATTATGTATTATTATTATTATTATTATTATTATTATTATTATTATTATTGTTATTATTATTATTATTATTGTGTGTGTGTATTATTATTATTATTATTATTATTATTATTATTATTATTATTATTATTATTATTATTATTATTATTATTATTATTATTATTATTATTATTATATATATATATATATATATATATATATATATATATATATATATATATATATATAATATATATATCTATATATAATATAACTATATATAACCAACTGCTCTTATATATATATATATCTTATATATTATATATATATATGGTCAAGATACTTTAAAGCGAACAGAAGAACGTCAAAGTCTGCGAATTCGGGTCACTGTTTACAATGTCATAAATACTGAGATCATATGCTAGGTCTGCAAAATATCGACAAGAAAAACAAATGCAATTTTTCCAAATAACTTTTATACAGCCTGAACATGCATAACGTTTTCGTTTTGGAATTTTGTCTTACGCTCGATAAGATAAAATCTTATGCATTTTAAGAACGGTTTCGTGCCAAATCGACCACGAATTCTTATAAACTTGTTCAATAACAAACATTTGGAATCAGCTGTTATGCAGAAGTAGAAACACTTATGATCGAAGTACATATTTCTGTTCTTAATAATAAATAACGATTTCTTCGAAAATGGGAAGCAAAAGAAAGCAATTTCAGCACGATTTCAAGAAGTGACAAAAATCTCATTCACATCAATTCACAAGCGACAACTGCTTACTAACATAAATTGATCAATTGAAAATATGCATATATCTGTCAACTTTCTTTAAGTTGGGTTACGTCATATTATACAATTTATATATATATATATATATATATATATATATATATATATATATATATGTGTGTGACCTTAAAATATTTCCAGATATATATGCACTCTATATATACTCTTCTTCTACTCTCATATATATATATATATATATATATATATATATATATATATATATATATACAGGGTGATTCAAAAATAGACTGACAAACTTGGAGGGGAGATTCCCCACACGAAATATAGCAAAAATGATTCTATGCATATACACCTTTAAACGTTAGGATTAGGAGATACAACGGTTTGAAAGTACGGTCCGAAAGGTACCAGATTTGGCCTTCATACGCACACTTTTCACGAATGGACTACGTTGTGAGTGAAAGACTCTCAGGATGGAAGTGTTTGATGTATAGCAATGGTTTACACACCTGGTGAGCGGCTTATGTGGTTCGAATATGTCCACTGTAAAGATACCAACTGGGTTGCCAGATTGAGTACATCACACCTCGGGAGAGTCGGTTTAATTTTGTGGCCCCAACGTTAGCTGTGAAGCTACAGGACATAATGAAACACAATATTCCAGTGTAATATTATTCACATTACATTTAATAATAATAATAATAATAATAATAATAATAATAATAATAATAATAATAATAATAATAATAATAATAATAATAATAATAATAATAATAATAATAATAATAATAATAATAATAATAATAATAATAATAATAATAATAATAATAATAATAATAATAATATGTTTATGACCACTAATACAAATATTATAGGACGCGTATTACAGAAAATGTTCAAAGTGGCCTCCACCGGAGGCTATACAAGCGGTTATTCTCCTAGTCATTGACTGACGCACCCTCTCGAATATTCCTGGTTGCATTTGAATATGCTGACAAGAGTCCATCACACGTTCCCGAAGAATCTCTTCAGTAGGTATAGGCTGTGCGTACACAAGAGTTTTGAGATACCCCCATAGGTTAAATTCTAGTGGGTTGAGGTCAGGCGAGCGTGCTGGCCATGATACAGGACCTCCTCTACCAATCCATCTGTCTGGGAATGTATCGTTTAAATACATCCGAACAGGCATGCTAAAGTGGGCCGGAGCTCCATCATGCATTATCCACATGGTTTGCCGTACACGTAACGGAATATCTTCGAGGAGAGTGGGCAAGGTATTCCTTAGAAACTGCAGATAGTTTTGGCTATTCAGGCGAGAAGGAAGGACATATGGACCGATAAGATGCTCCCCAAGGATTCCTGCCCATAAATTGATGCGAAACTGACGCTGATGCCTTGATTGCACAGCTCCATGTGGATTCGCCGCAGACCATAGGTGGGTGTTATGAAAATTTGTAATACCATCTGTACCGAAGGTAGCCTCATCTGTGAAGAGTATTTGCGACATAAACTCATTATCTATAGAACGCTGCTGGAACCATCGACAAAAGGCAAAGCGAGGTTGAAAATCGGTAGGTGATAGACACTGCACCCGCTGTAGATGGTATGGATACAAGTCATTATCGTGTAAAGTCCTCCACACAGTGCTTTGTGACACACGGGTGTGGTGGGCAACACATCTCGTGCTGACAGCGGGGTCTCTTGCAACCTCGCGCAGAATACGTTCTTCTGTTGCAGGTGTACGCACCACACGTTGTCGTCCTCGATTGGCGGTAACAGGTTGCAAATCGCCGGTCTCGCACAATCGTCGATAAATACTAGTGAACGTTGTATGAACTGGCTGTCTTCGACCTGGGTATGTATCCCGATACAATCGTGCGGCCTCCCTAGCGTTGCCGTTAGCTCTTCCATACGTAAATATCATTTCCGCCTGTTCTTGAAACGAATACACCATGGTCTTCGGAGAAATACGTGGACAGAATTCTGCGTCTTACTACACTTCACATTAACCTAGAGTTTCAATAATACGTTATGGCTGTGACCTCGATTATGCTTCAGCGTTGCCAGGCGTACGACGGAAATGTCATGCGCGTGGTATGTCTGAGATTTACAGATTTTGTAACGGTATGGACACAACCGATATTTATTCTGATGACGATATTATTAGCATTATGAATACCACTATTATCCTTAGTATTAAAATTATTATAAGTAGAAGTAGTAGTAAGTTAGTAATAATTGTAAACGTATTATTATTATTATTATTATTATTATTATTATTATTATTATTATTATTATTATTATTATTATTATTATTATTATTATTATTATTATTATTATTATTATTATTATTATTATTTTTATTGATATTGTTATTATTATTATTATTATTATTATTATTATTATTATTATTATTATTGTGTGTGTGTGTGTGTATTATTATTATTATTATTAATAATATTATTATTAATATTATTATTATTATTATTATTATTATTATTATTATTATTATTATTATTATTATTATTATTATTATTATTATTATTATTATTATTATTATTTTTATTATTATTATTATTATTATTATTATTATTATTATTATTATTATTATTATTATTATTATTATTATTACTTGTAATGTGAACAATATTACACTGGAATATTGTGTCTCATTATGGCCTGTAGCTTCACAACCTACGTTGGTGCCACAAAATGAAACAAACTCTCCCGAGGTGATGCACTCAATCTGGCAACCTTTACAGTGGACATATTCAAACCCCATAAACCGCTCACCAGGTGTGTAAACCATTGCTATACATCAAACACTTCCATCCTGAGAGTCTTTCACTCACAACGTAGTCCATTCGTGAAAAGTGTGCGTATGAAGGCCAAATCTGGTACCTTTCGGACCGTACTTTCAAACCGTTGTATCTCCTAATCCTAACGTTTAAAGGTGTCTATGCACGGTAGAATCATTTTTGCTATATTTTGTGTGGGGGATCTCCCCTCCATGTTTGTCTGTCTATTATTGAATCACCCACTGTATATATATATATATATATATATATATATATATATATATATATATATATATATATATATATATATATATATATATATATATATATATAGATAAATATATATATATATATATATATAT
>JABUQX010133990.1:17500-23266 GCA_015478945.1 Trachelipus rathkii
CCTCTGAAGAACGAGCGGAGGTAGTGAGTGGACGACCGGTGACCCTCGAGTGCTCTGCGAGTGGGATTCCAGAACCGACGAATCTGTGGAGGTTTGACGAAGAAATTCTATTGAAGGAGAAAATATAAAGTTTGTCAATGGGTCACTTTTAATCGAAAGGTATTTAATAATGTTTCACTAAAACGGCTAAGTTTATAAATTTGTTTTATTCGTTTTATTTTAAAATTTTATATTACTAAATTTAAATTGTAAAACGTTTTTTGATTTTTTTTAATATTTTTTTTAAAGTTAATATCCTAATTAATTTAGTTTTCTATTTTAAATTTAAAATGTTATTAAGTTTAAACTTTAAATGCATTTTAAAATTTTATATATTACTTTACAGTTTTTCATTTTATATTTTTAAATATCACTTATTATTATTATTATTATTATTATTATTATTATTATTATTATTATTATTATTATTATTATTATCTGCTAAAGAGTATCTCCAGATCTTGCCGTGGAATACATTTGTGACGTTGACAACTCCGTTGGAAGAACTTTTAAGGCTACTCATTTGATTGTTAAAGGTAATTCATATATATATATATTATATATACTATATATATATATATATATATATATATATATATTATATATATATATACTATATATATATATATATATATATATATATATATATATATATATATATATATATAATAATCTCATATAATAGAAGCACCATTGATATCTGGCATCGCAGAAACGGAGGTTGAAACTGTGATTGAAGGAGAGGCAGCTTCTCTTCATTGTTCTGCTTCAGGGTACCCAATTCCCTCCCTTCATTGGCAAAAGGTTTGTCTAATAGGTCAAACACATGCCCACAAAATAATCTGTACATTTCTCATCGGTAAAGCAAGCCTGACCAAACAGATACGTTCACAGATCTTGTTAATAGTGGAAAAAGATCAGTAAAAACATTAAAAAAAAAATTAAAAGTTTTTGTCGTAACTTTAAAGAATAAAAATCTGTTGCACAAAAGAATATAAAGGCTGCAAAAAAAAACTATATTATATGTTTAAAATGAAAAGAGAATAACTTTGTCTATACATAAATTTTTTCACATTTTGGATAGTTTACAATTTTTTTTTTTTTTTTGACAGTTTTTTTTTTTTTTTTTAAGATCTTCAAACTCAATATTTTATGTTAAACATACTTTTTTTTATTGCTGGTATTTCGTTTTGAAACTTTTTATTTTTTATTTTTATTGGGTTGCTTCTTTCGTGTTGAAACTTGTTTCTGATAATATAATTTTTTTTCCTCTCTAAGAGTAAGAAATCTTTCCATATTATTTATTATTTAGTCTAAAATTTATACCATAAGAAAGCAAAACATGAAACCATAAATAAAATAGAAAGAAAACAGTTATAAAATAAAATAAATTCTAATTTTTAATTTAAGGACGGCCAAGGGATCAGACTTGATTCTCGGGTGAGTGTCAGTTGGGAGCGGCCGAACTACTTTTGATTCAGGACATAAACAAATGATGCTGGAAGATACATCTGTACTGCCTCCAATTCTGCTGGCAATGACACCAAGCACTACCGACTAAATGTTCTTGGTACGCCTAACTATTAATACTTCTAAAATTTCTTTATTCTACAAATATATATATATATATAATATATATATATATAATTATATATATTATATTATAATAATATATATATATATATATATATTATATATATATATATTATATATATTATATTATATATAATATATATACTATATTATTATTTATGATGTATAGTAATAGTATATATATATATATATATATAAATAGTCTATAATATATATATATCTATATATATATATATATAGTATATATATATATTATATATATATATATATTATATAATATATATATATATATATATATATTAGATATATGTATATAATATATATATTTATATTAATATTGATATATAATATATACATATATATATATATATTTATATATATATATATATATAGATATATATATATATATATATATATTATGAAAGAATTAGAGGTGGGGATGGCAAGGAAATGGGTGTTAGAATGATGGAGAATGGAGAGGAGTGGAGGTGCCCTACCTATTTGATGCGGATGATTTGGTTCTGTGGGGCGAGTCTGAATTGAGAGTTTGAGTTGGATCTGGTGGAGGAGATTTTGGCAGGGTATGTCAAAGGAGGGGTTTGAAAGTAAACATAGATCAGAGATAAAGTTTGGTTGTGAGTGAGGACAGGTCCCAGTGTGAAGTTATGTTAGATGAAGAGCAGCTGGAGAAGTGGTCTGAAGTTTAAATATTTAGGGTATGTGCTTTGGATGAGAAGGGAACGGATGATGCAGAGTTGTAAGTAGGGAAAGTTGTGAATGGGCAGGAGGTGGCTGGTGCAATTAAATCGTTGGGTGAAGTGTAAAGGGACTCAAGTCTTGAGTGCGGTAGAGTCTTACATGAGGGTATGTTGTTACTGTGTTATTGTATGGTAGTGGAGACTATGGTCTGGAATAGAGAAATATAGATCTAAAGTTCAATGTGTTCAGATGGACATCTTAAGGGCTGTAGGGTGTGAGAAGAATTGATAAAAATGAGGAATGAACGTATTAGAGAGTTGTGTGGCTTGTGAAGAAAGGGTAAATGAGAGAAATAAATGAAAGTTATGTTGAGATGGTTTGGTCCATGTGGAACAGGATGCAGAAAGTCGGTTGGTTAGCGGATGTATAGTGGAGAAGTGTGTGTTGGGAACCGACCGGCTGGGAGACCGAGAGAAAGTGGATTGGAGTCAGTAAAGGAAGGTCTGAAGGAGAGGAATGTGAGTTTGGCAGAGGCGAGAATTAAGGTTGCATGATAGGAGAGATGGCGGGGTTTTGTATGGGGGCATGGTTTGTGGCCCACCTGGGCCAACCCTACACTTAATTGACGATTTACCATAGTGAGGGTCCGTCGCGGGTCCGTCATGATGCTCTTAGGTGGATTTTCTGTCTGTGACAGTTCTCACTCATTAATGGTACAGAGGGGGCGGTAAGGCTGGGCTTTCTTTTCGAACGTTTGTATGTTCTCATACTGTTTCTTTCCGTGTGTACAGCACCTTACCCCCCAATCTTGGGCAAAGAGGAAGGTGAAAAGAAAGAAAGAAAGAATAGTGTATGTGTATTTTCAAGGTTTATTCCTTGAAAATATTACCTTATATATATATATATATATATATATATATATATACTATATATAGAATTATATAATATATATATATATATTATATATATAATATATATATATTATATATAATATATATATTTATATATATATATATATATATATATATATTTGTTGCATAGAACCACCAACCATAGAAGAAGGACCTCACGAAGTAGTAGCAGTAGAAGGTGAAGTTGTAACAGTTTTTTGCAGTGTCAGCGGAAACCCCTCCCCAAAGGTAAGACTAAAATGATTTCGAGCTTCAATAAACTCTTTAAGTAACTTTTGAGTTTTATTTAACATTAGGTTAGATTGGGCTTAGTTAAGTTAGATTAGGTTGTGTTAGGTTAGATTAAGGTTAGGTTATGTTAGGTTAGGATAGGTTAGGCTATGATTAGTTTAAGGTTAGGTTAGGTTAGGTTAGTTTAGGTTAGGATTGGCTTGGTTAGGTTAGGATTGGGCATAATAATAATTAACCTATGTAATATTGTTAAATAAATTATTTGATTAATTTAAGAGTAATTAAATCCGTTAATTAATAAATTAACTGAGTAATTAGATCAGTTAATTGTTTAATTAAACATGTAAATATGTCCTAATTAATTAATTAAAAAATAATTAAATCAGTTAATTAAGTAACTGATTAATTAATTGGATAATTAAATAAACTAATTAATAGTAAATAAATAAATTAATAAATAATAAATAAATTAAATGGATTTTAAAAAAGTTTATTAATTAACCTTATAAATTAATTGATTTTATATATGAAATTTACTGATTAAATCAATAAATAAATTAAATAAATTAATTATCTTGATAAATTAAATAATTTATTTAAATTAAATTAAATAAGTAATAAAAAATTTAAAATTTAAAATATTCTATTTGAAATTTATAATATATTTTCAATTTGAATTTAGTACATTTTTTTTATCGTTCTATTTAAAAGCAAATTAACCTTTAAATAAATTTAAATATTTTTTCCATTAAAAAATTTTATTTTTAAATTTCCTATTTTAAGATTGTCATTATTCTCTATTAAAATTGTGGTAATGCCACATTTTAATACATTAATTAAGCTGTGTTGTCATTATTCTTTATTAAAATTGTGGTTTAATGCCCCATTTTAATATATTAATTAAGCTGTGTTGTCCTTATTCTTTATTAAAATTGTGGTAATGCCACATTTTAATATATTAATTAAGCTGTGTTGTCATTATTCTTTATTAAAATTGTGGTCTAATGCCACATTTTAATATATTAATTAAGCTGTGTTGTCCTTATTCTTTATTAAAATTCGTGGTAATGAGCATCATTTTCTATATTATTTAAGCTGTGCTGTCATTATTCTTTATTAAAATTGTGGTTTAATGCCACATATTAATATATTAATTAAGCTGTGTTGTCATTATTCTTTATTAAAACTGTGGTAATGCCACATTTTAATATATTAATCTGTATTGTTAATGCTTAGATTCAAAAAATTTATATCTTCGCTCTTACGATAGTGGTTAAATATAAGGATTACTTACATGTTTTAATTTATTTAAATAAAAGCATTACAATCTCCCTTTAGTTTCATAGCTTCATCACTTAAGAGGTAGTTGTTCATTAGTTTATTTTATCGGTTTCGTATTGATCGCAGAGTGTGGCATACATTTTGCTCTTTGTTAATATAGTCTCTTTTCATTTAACATGCTTGATGTTGGCATGTATTAAACTTTTTCTATTCATGCTCCTTTCGCGAAGATTTTTGTGATCTTTTATTAAACTGAGAATTTTATTCAAATACTTGCTTCTCATTTTCAAAATATTTTTCAGAAATTTTTCTGTTCGGATATAGTTTCGTCATGCACATATTCTTTTTGTATACATTACTTTAAGGGAGCATGCATTGTCTTTTTTACATGGCCCGGTTTGTGAAATTTTCTTGGAAATATTTAAGCTAATTTCATTTATATAATATTACCTTTTTTTTTGCACGATGTTAAGTAGATACATTCTTGTAAATTCAACATTATAGCATGTATACACTTAGCTGCAGTCAATGAAAGTAATAATGTAAGAAATTTGCTGCGTAAACTTTTAAATATAATTATCTGAAATGAAATTTTGTCAGAAATGCTTTGGAAATGTTCTCTTTTTATCAAATTTTTTATTAAAAAATAGCTAAATGGACGATCTATAGATAGTCCTATATGTTGATTATAGAATATTAAATGTAATCTTAAAATCTTTTGTTTGTAATGTATTGATACAAAGATTCCCATACAGATAACATGGCGCAATGACGATCTCAAATAACTGATAAATGGAAGAGAATGAGAGGTTTCTTAAATCTTCAGATAAGAGAAATATTTTAAATGATTTGGGGCATAGGAAACTAACAAGAGGACTTTAGTTTGAGTGCTTTGCAATTCTCTCTATTCTTGTAATCACGCAGGCAATATCATGTGTGGCAGACAATGAAGCTGGAGTGCAGAAACATGAGTTCTGTAGCAGTGTTATTAAGTATTATTCTAATTTAACTC
>JABUQX010133991.1:0-7500 GCA_015478945.1 Trachelipus rathkii
TATATAATATAATATATAATACATAATAAAATGAGACAATCTCCAATCCAGTGATTTTCTGCAATTCTTTTCTAGATTAAATAATAATAAATAACCATCTTGCGTTTCTGCCCTTTCTATGTCTGTTCTTCTCCTTCTTTATAGCAGCAAAGCATACATACAGTTAGTATGGTATAGAAAGGGTAGTTAAATAATAATAATAATAATGGTAATACATTTTACAACTGTCTCAGGCTTATACGTGGAGCGAAATCTAAGGTTCTGACGTTCTCAAAGGAAGTACAAGAAAACCTGGCTATATATTTTGTTTGAAATAAGGTACAGGGATTTTACTACACAATTCGTTGCCATAGTAATATAACCTTGAATTTCCTGGTATAACAAACAACGATGTTGGGCACGGCATGTTCAGTCATATCTAGAATTTCTTGGTATAGTGATGTTGGGCACTGCATGTTCAGTCTTATATCTACAAATCATTGTATAAATGCTGTTATTCCCATGTTATGAGCGATAAACCCAGGGAATAGTTTCGATTTGCCCTTATTTACTTGTGTTTCCGTGATTGTAGTCCATATAAAAAAGAAACAGAGTTGGAATCTGATAATTTTCACGTTTCTGTAAGGAGAGAGGAAAACAGAGTAGGATGATGTCTTGGGGTATTTCTAATTTTTAGATGGGCAATATGCTAACATAAATAAGTCTTATAGTTGTTAAAATAATGCTTATTTGTGTTTTGTTTTTTTCTTTTCTGATTTTTTTGATTTAAGTTGCTTCTTCTTCCATTTTTTTTTCCTCCTCTTTTCCCTCGCCTCCTCCATGCCTACCTCCTCCTCCTCCTCCCCTCCTCCTCCTCCTCCTCCTCCTCCGCCTCCTCCTCCTCTCTCCTCCTCCAGTGCATCTGGTTCCTTCTTATATATATACATATTATTATATTATTATATATATTATTAATAGGTTATTAATATATTACATATATGTTAATATATATATTAATAATATAATAATAATATTAATATATTATATATAATAATAATATTATTATTATTATTATATACTATATATATATAAATATTACATCAAAGAAGAAAGTTTAGAGATGGGGTGGAGCAGGGAGGTTTGGGAGAGAAAGAAAGAGCAGGAAAGAAGAAGGAGGGAGAGCTTGTATCTCTGAGTAATAGAAGTTGTTTTGGAGAATGGAAATGTGTTTAGTTTCTTTGCCGTGATTATTTCAGCGAAGTGTAAAGGAGCTGTGTAGGAGGGAGATAAAAGTTATTTATTGCTAGTTGGGTGTGTTAGTTGAAGTAGTTTCATCTGACTGTGTAATTTCATTGAAAGTGGTTGACAGGTGTTTAAGAAAGATGGTATGTTGCTTGATACAGGTGTCTATAATCGGGGGCAGAGGATATATCTAGAGGAGATGGATGAGTGGTTTGCGGAATATATTGGAGGGGTGGGAATGGGTTGGGGCGTTTTTGGTTCCTTTGGAGGTAGAGATAAAAGATGAGGTGGAGAAGGGAATGTATCTAAGTTTGGAGAAGGATTAGGTAGATATGGAAGTGAGATGTTGGTTATATTGGAAATGGGGGAGATAGAGTTGTTCTAGGTAGTGTCCTGGAATGTGGAGTGTGTATGAGTAGGAGAGGTGATTATGGGTGAAGAATGGGGTTGAGCTGGTATAAACTAAGCAAGTTCAAGAAAAACCTCTCACTTCTAAATATTTTGAAGTCTCTGTTGTACAAACTAAGTATAAATAAATGCTACTTTTGAGTTATATGTCTTTTTATCTACTTTGTGTAACCGAGAATGATTACATTCACCATTTTTTTTATATCAAAATTGGTAAATTTGTGAAATATCATTATTCTGGTCACAAAATCAAAGTTTGGAGGAAATAATAGCCATTTTTTTTATACCCTCTAGGTGTAAGAAAATACCCCTCCAATGGCGGTGCACCTTGCTGTGGCGGATGGGCTTACTTCCGCCCAGAGACAGTCTGCTGCCTTAGTAGCGGAGGCCGCTGGGGGAAAACTAAGTCGCCGCCCCCAATCCACGGTGGAACAGCATACGCCAAGGGATGCATGGCCGGAGGGAAGTTCGGTCTCAAGTATGCGAACTCAGGATACCAGGCGACCTCCTGTTTCAATTTAGCCTTCCCGCAGTATGAGGCTCTGCTGCGGGTGACCGTATAATTCCTCAGTTTAACTTATTCTTTTATGGATACGAAAAAACTTTTACAGGGGGGCACCCCCTTAAGTGCGCCACTCCCAAAGGCCTCAAGGCCTTCTTTGGATTCCCCCGAAACCTCAACTGAAAAGGGGCTTACAGTCCCTGTCAGGGAGGTAGAAGAGGAATCCAACTTGGCTGCTACAACCCCATTAGGGGATACAGCATCTAATATCGAGGAGTCTATTCAAAAGCTCCAACTAACAATGCCTCGCCTTTCAGGCGCGGACAGAAGAAGATATAGGTGGCTGGTGAAGAACGGGCACGATCCTTCAGAGGCCCGCAAACTGGCTCTCGTGCCTATTGGCCCCCCGCCTGCGGAAAAACGAGCGCGCCTTAGTGACTCTACGCCAGGGCGGGAGCCAAAGAAACCTAGGACTGGAGGCAGTGATGGGAGCGCAAGCGCCCACGCTTCCTCAAATCCTACCTTGAATACAATCAGAATAGGAATAGTCTCCAAAGACTATCCACAAAAAATCTTGACAATGGAACAACTTAAGGCCATACAAGAAGGAATCCTGGGCAGGATCGTGGAACTAGTTGGGGGCACCACACAGCCAAAGGTTCACGGCTCTAGCCTCAAACCAGGGTGGGTGCAGTTCAACTGCGACGATGAGGCCACAGCAGAGTGGCTGAAACTCGTTGTTGGACAGCTGAAACCTTGGGAGGGGGCAGATCTAAGGCCAGTGGAGGGGGATGAAATCCACCGACCCATAGTACTAACTGGTCTCTTCCAGAATAGTGCAAGGGATGGGAACGATAAGATCCTAACCTTTGTAAAGGCACAGAACCTTGGCCTTAACACTGACGAGTGGAGGATCCTGAAAAGGGAAGAGAGGGGCGATTCTGTGCACCTCGTCCTTTCTCTTGACCAGCACTCTGAAACCAAGCTAAGAGCCCAAAACCATCTGCTCAGCTATAAATTTGGTACTGTTGGACTCAGGAAGAGGAGCGGGAAACCCGAGGGGGGAGTAGGCTCCCCACCTCTGGCGAAACGGCCTCACCTGAGAACTACACTCCGAAGGAAAAGGGGAAAACCTTGGCTCTTAAAGGAAAGGTAACACCCTCTGGTTCACAGCCAAAGAAGAAAATACAAACTGCAAAGAGTGGGAAAGAAGGCCAAACAAAATCGGCCTTGGCAAGGGGATCAAGTCAGAACCCCAAATCCAAATCTGCATAATGGATAATAAAAACAACTTGAGCTGCCTTCAAATTAACTTGCACCACGCAAAGGCAGCAACTGATGCTCTCGTCCGGACCTTTGTATGCGAGAGGCTGCAAATAGCCCTCATACAGGAGCCATGGGTGAGCAGCAGGAACAATCAAAGGAATACCAAGTGGAATGGGTAAGCTGCTCTACTGTCGGGACCATGGCGCGCCTCGTGCGGCGGTGGTCATCGGTGGTGGGGTCAATGCCCTGTCCATTCCAGAGTTCACCACAAGGGACCTAATAGCAGCCCTAGTAGAGGTGCCAACCGCGCTGGGTGTGCAAGAGGTAGTAATTGCCTCGGCATACTTTTGCGGGGACTCGAATGAAGCACCTCCGGAAGAAATTCACAGGCTTGCGCAATACTGTCAGCGGACCTGCAGGGGACTGATTTTGGGATGCGATGCAAATGCCCATCACACCCTGTGGGGCAGCAAGGACATCAACAACAGAGGTGAGTGTATTTTAGAATTCTTAACTCAATATGGTATTGATGTGGTGAATGAGGGCAGTAAGCCCACATTCATCACATCGAACAGACAAGAGGTCTTAGACCTAACCTTAATAAATGCCACTTATGGTATACAGATCTCGAACTGGTATGTGTCTGATGAAGTATCTCATTCGGACCATAGACACATCAGGTTCGAAATCATAGCTTTAGAGAAAGTAGAGGAGGAGCGGAGAATACCTAAGCTAACAAACTGGAACTTGTATAAAGAGCTCCTTAAACAGCGAGTAGAGGATATGGGGAACTGTTTGATGTGCAGGACCTAGATATATCCACTACCCAACTGCAATCAATTATAAAGATTCATATGAAAATAGTTGTCCTCTGAAAAAAAGAGGGATAACTAGAAGCGTCCCCTGGTGGAATCAAGAGCTAACCACTCTAAGATCTAAAACCAGGAAACTTTTCAATAAAGCTAAGCGGGATAAAAATTGGGAAGCATACAAAACTGCCCTAACCGCTTATAACAGGGAACTTAGGAAATCCAAAAGAAGATCATGGAAGACTATGTGAAAGCATTGAGAGCCAATCTGAAACTGCGCGTCTACATAAAGTGCTCTCAAAGGAAAAATCTAATGGGCCGAGACTTCTCTTAAAGAAAGACGGCAGTTATACAAAGGACCACAGGGAAACCTTAGTGGAACTTATAAACACTCACTTTCTGCACACTGTAATAGTTGACGACGGGGAGGAAGTAGATATATGGGATGATAGGAGACCTAATAGATGGACGGAAAGTCTGTCTGGAAGAGTCTTCTCCCCTGATAGGGTAGAATGGGCAATAAATTCCTTCGGCCCATATAAATCTCCTGGAGGGGATGGCATATTCCCAGCCTTGCTTCAACAGGGAATGGAGAGTCTGCTTCCGCTGCTGGTGAGAGTATTTAGGGCAAGTTATGCCCTGGGATACATTCCCCAGCTGTGGAGGAAAGTAAGGGTGGTTTTTATCCCCAAGACGGGGAGACGGTCCACGTCTGACCCCAGATCCAATCGACCTATAAGTCTTACATCATTTCTTTTGAAAACAATGGAAAAGGTGCTAGACTACCACATAAGGGTGGAAAATTCGATAGAAAAGAAAATCCATCCTAATCAATGGGCCTACCAGTCCGGTAGATCAACAGTTGGCGCACTAGATAGCTTGGTATCCAAGATAGAAGGAGCGCTAGATCACAAGGAGGTGGCGGTTTGTGCTTTCCTGGATGTGCAGGGTGCTTTTGATAGCACCATGCATGTGACCATGGAGGATGCCGCCGCCTCCAAGGGCGTCGGACCCTCAACGATTGCTTGGATAAAAGCAATGTTGGGGACAAGACGTATTACGGCTGAACTGGGAGGGGAGATGATCACTGTGACATCTGGGAGGGGATGCCCCCAAGGAGGGGTACTTTCACCCCTTTTGTGGACCATGGTGGTCGATAGTCTCCTCACCAAACTCAGTGAATCTGGATTCGAAGTGCAAGGATACGCGGATGACCTTGTAATTATTATTAGAGGCAAGCACATAGAGGTCTTAATGGAACTCATGCAACATGCCCTCAATATATCCTACAATTGGTGTTTGGAAAGGGAACTAAACATCAATCCAAGCAAAACAGTAATAGTGCCCTTCACCAGGAAGAGGAAGCTAAGATACATGGCTCCCAAGATTGGTGATGTCACTATTAACCCTTCCACTGAAGTCAAATATCTGGGAGTAATCCTAGATCAAAAACTAACGTGGAATCCACATCTTAAAAGGGTAGTGGACAAAGGAACGATGGCCCTATGGACATGCCGAAAGATGCTTGGCAAAACATGGGGACTGAAACCTAAAATGACCAATTGGTTATACATAACTGTAGTCAGACCTATAATCACCTATGCCTCACTTGTTTGGTGGCCGAAGGTTGAACAAAGGACTGCACAAAATAAACTGCAAAGATTGCAAAGGCTTGCATGCCTAGCGATCACAGGGGCAATGCATACATGCCCTACTGCAGCCATGGAGGCACTGATAGGCCTCCTTCCTCTATATTTGCACATCAGAAGGGAGGCCATGTCATGTGCAACCAGACTGGCCATTCTTGG
The DNA here is from genome assembly GCA_015478945.1 of Trachelipus rathkii. Classification (NCBI taxonomy): domain Eukaryota; kingdom Metazoa; phylum Arthropoda; class Malacostraca; order Isopoda; family Trachelipodidae; genus Trachelipus; species Trachelipus rathkii. Next base: position 6,015 of record JABUQX010133991.1, read on the forward strand.
TCAAATTAAACTAAGAACTGGACTCGGACACCTTCGAATTTTGGAAGATGTACCAGAGATACAAATGGGCATTTTAGTCTCGGACCTAATGCCAAAACAAAAAAGCTTTGGAAAGAAGTATAAAATCCTTCTTACAAATCGTTCAACTTGGGATAATGGAGGTCCTAAACTTGAATCAGGAACCATTATGTGGTACACTGATGGATCGGTGATAGATGGTGGGACTGGCGCGGGACTGGTCGAACCCAATTGCAGGCGCAGTATAGCCCTGGGTGCTTTTCCCACCATCTTTCAAGCGGAGATTTACGCTATAATGGCTTGTGCCAGAATAAACATAGAAAAAGGGATGCGAGGGGCAAAGATCTCTGTGGCAACTGATAGTCAGGCGGCTATCGGGGCTCTGAGCTCCTGCATGTATGACTCTAAACTGGTTTGGGAATGTCAACGTACCCTACAGCAACTGGCTCAACACAACAGAGTTAATCTGATGTGGGTGCCGGGGCATCAAGGTGTACCAGGCAATGAGGAGGCTGATCGCCTCGCTAAGGAAGGAGTCAGAACCGCCTACTGTGGTCCGGAACAATTCTGTGGACTTTCTAAGGTCCACATTAAAGAATTTCTGAAACAATGGGAACACAAAGCTATGACCAATTACTGGACAAGCATCCCTGGTCTCAGACAGGCTAAAGATCTGATTGATCTTTCTCCGAGAAAGGCAAAGGAAGTGCTTGCTCTGAGTAGATCTGATCTTCGAATTCTGACTGGAATTCTGACTGGACATGGGCCAGTCAGATATCACCTCAAGAAAATGGGAAAAGTTGAATGTGATTCATGCCGATACTGCCATGAAGCAGTAGAAACGGCAGAACACATTCTATGTAATTGCGAAGCTTTAAGCTGGCAAAGATACTGGTATTGGCAGAGGGATGTACTGAAGCCTTACGATATCAAAACTTCGTCTCCTGGAAGAGTCCTGAAATTCCTGCGGAAAATCGGGATGAACCAGGAGTTTTAATAGACAAGGGCGTGTCACAAAAGATCCAAGTGGGTCGCAGTGGGTCAATAGAGACCACCACCCTAACAATCTAATCTAATCTAATCTATAAGAAAATAGGAAATTACAACTGTTGCAAAAAAGACAAAAAATGTGATACATAGTGTGATTTGGGATCATAATTATGTGTAGTTAATCGTAATAATAATAATTAATGTTTGTTATATCTTAAATGAACAAACCAACAAAGGGTTTGATTACAAAAATCTGCAACTTTAAACTCTATTTCAAAACTGATAAATTCAAATATTTTCAGAGTTTAAAAAAAAATAGAGTGTAAGAGAGTTAGGATCAAAAGTCAATTTTTTCAAGAAACATTTCGAAGTAACTAAGATAGTTTCTAACTAAAATCATTCAGCTAGGTCAAATAAAGGGTGTATAAATAGTCAGTTCGAACTTAAAGCAAAAGTAAGCCTGCAAATGTATTAATAA
>JABUQX010133991.1:20000-22429 GCA_015478945.1 Trachelipus rathkii
TTATTTTATATTATTATTATTATTATTATTATTATTATTATTATTATTATTAATATTATTATTATTATTATTATTATTATTATTATTATTATTAAGTGTATCGAATAATAATTTTTAATCTAATTATTATTATTATTATTATTATTAAAATTTTATGTCTTTATCAACTTTTGGGGACTCGAAGGAAACTAAGGTATTTCCCCAGTGTTTCAGAGCAGTGAAGATCTATTTCTTTAAATAGATTTATTTAAGTTGTGTACTGTTTACACTTTAAATTGTAACCTGTAAATGTAATACATCATAACCTGAATAAATTTTTTAGATTTCATAATTGAATTGTATTATTATTATTATTATTATTATTATTATTAATTATTATTATTATTATTATTATTATTATTATTATTATTATTATTATTATTATTATTATTATTATTATTGGCTATTATTTTATTATTGATTATTATATATTATTAATTCATGTAGTTATATTATTATTATTATTATTATTATTATTATTATTATTATTATTATTATTATTATTATTATTATTATTATTATTATTATTATTATTATTATTATTATTGTTATTATTTTATTATTATTTTTATTAATCATTGAAATATTATTATCATATCAATTATTATTATTATTATTGATTCATTATTATTATTATTATTATTAATTATTATTATTATTATTATTTATTTTCACTATATTAATATTATTATTGATTATTATTATTATTATATTATTATTATTATTATTACTTATTAATTATTATTCATTATTTATTAATTTTCTTTTATTATTATTATGCATTATCATTATCATTATCATTATCATTATCATTATCAATTATCAATTATTATTATTATTATTATTATAGATTATTATTAATGTATTATAAAACATTATTATTTAATTACTAATTATTATTATTATTATTATTATTATTATTATTATTATTATTATTATTATTATTATTATTATTATTATTATTATTATTATTATTATTATTATTATTATTATTTATTTATTTATCTATTTTCTTATTTTATTATATTATTATTATATTATTATTAGTGATTATTATTATTGATTATTATTTTATTTTATTATTATTATTCATTATCTATTATTATTATTATTATTGATTATTATATTATATTATTATTTATTTATTAATTTATTATTATTATTATCTATCTATCTATCTCTATCTATCTATCTATCTATCTATCTATCTATCTATCTATCTATCTATCTATCTATCTATCTATCTATCTATCTATCTATCTATCTATCTATCTATCTATCTATCTATCTATCTATCTATCTATCTATCTATCTGTTACACCATATCTAGCTATCTATAGATCTACCTATCTACCTATCAATCTACCTATCAATCTAATTATTGATCTATCTATCTATCTAGCTATCGACCTATCTACCTATCTTTTTATCTACCTACTTACCTATGTATTCATATATTGGTATGATCATTAAAATGAGCGACATTAGTTTGGTGAATGAACTCCCAATAGAAGGTTGGAAATTCTCGCTATCGCGAACCATATGAACACCTCAATTATCATTACTTACGGGTTGTATCTTTTGTAAAAATAAAGGCACTTGATATTGAAATTACGCCACTTTGGGGCGTATATATCCTTAAATTAATTTTTTAGACAAATAGCTCCTTGCCGCAGCGCATCGCCTATCATTTCAAAAATCACCTATAGAGTAATTTAAATATTATTATTATATATTATTATTATTATTTCATTATTATTATTATTATTATTATTATTATTATTATTGATTATTATTATTTATTATTATTATTATTATTATTATTATTATTATTATTATTATTATTATTATTATTATTATTACTTAGTTATTATATTATTAATTATTATTATTATTATTATTTAATTGTGTATTATTATTATAATATTATGTTATCTATTATTATTATTATTATTATTCATTATTATTGATTATTATTATTATTATTATTATTATTATTATTATTATTATTATTATTATTATTATTATTATTATTATTATTATTATTATTATTATTATTATTATTATTATTATTATTATTATTCATTCCTCTTCCCCACTCACTCAGGTGGAGAGAGGCTTGTGTGAATATTTTTGTGGGGCATTTCTATCTGTTAATATACTAACAAATACTTTGCCTATCAATTTCAAAAATCACTATAGAGTATTTAAATATTATTATTAATTATTATTATTATTATTATTATTGATTATTATTATTATTGCATTCTATATTATTCTTATTATATGTATTATTATTATTAATTATTATTAATTATCATTATAATTATTGATTCTCATTATTAATATTATTATTATGATTATATATTACTATCTAGTATTCTTTATTA
>JABUQX010133992.1:0-2500 GCA_015478945.1 Trachelipus rathkii
TTTTGTTTTTGTGTGAGAGAACTCTCTCAAAATTATAGGTTCTGCACTAGAACTTTTCCTAACATACCAGCCTATATTTCCAAGTGCACACATCAACAGTATTAAAATTTTAATATTCTTTAAGAGATAACTTGGCCACAAAGAAGTCATTATTCTCTTGGCATTTTTCTGAATAGAGTTACTTCTTTGTTGTAATAATAAATGATATGCCAGAGCTTTCAACTCGCGTCATACAGTCAAGCACCTGTACACACCCTTTTCTGGTATCATTAATTAAAAAGTGCTTGGCAGACAAGATCTCCTCTTATCAATCATTCAATAAATGATTTGTTCATCGTGTACAGTCTCATTGATCCATATATTATTCAAGTTCAGCATTGTCTTTAAACTTTTGCCTGCCTCAGACGTCTTATTCTTTCCAAATTCCCAATATTATATTATTGATCTAATTGTTGTGCTTTCATTATTTTAAATAAATACAACTTCATAAATCTGTGCTATCATCTTTCAGACTTATTATAATTGTGAATGGAATTTTTTGGTACCATATGTCCATAGTGTCATTGTAACGTGTAGTAATGCCCTGTGATGGCATTGGAGAGTCATACGTCACGAGGGTTGGTAACTAATAGTCATCATAGATGGTTTATTAATTCTCCAAGTTCACCCATTTTAGGCAATTTTCATACTTTTTGGCAGATTATTTTGCTGATTTCAATTTAATTGATTTACATCATCTATGAAATATTTCTCGATTTAAGCAATTAGAACATCTCCGATCTCGAAACTTCCCTTCTTCACTGTTCAAACTTTAAAGCGTACACACAAGGATCCAATTAATTATCAGTCGTTAATCCTTCTCCAAAGCATTCACAATACCCAGAAGTCAACAAGAAATGGATAAAATAATCTAAAATTTCATCTGACAAATCAATTTCTTCCATGACCTACATTGCATTCAGCTTTATTTACGGCCAATATCGTTTCTTGTGCCTTCTTTGCACTCATACTACTTTCCTTTACATAAGTTCAGCTCTCGAGGAATATTTCATGATGAACCCACCAAACTTGTGCATCATTAGAACTCTCACACACTCTTAGGTATTATCAGAATCCTATCTCTCTTTTTGTCACTGGACTCGCATCGTCTTGATACTCACCTGCTGAACTGAATCCATTCTCTGAGTGTCGTTCGTATGTAACCCCTCCTCCCAATTAACTGCCAGCCGTGTCGCACCACGTCACCTATCTCACACTTCGATCCTCCAAAAGAAGCCCGTCCGCCTCAAATACTTCCTTTCTAACAAAGTCTGACTCACTCTCAAACGTATATCACACGTTCTAGTTCTGATATCACACAATACTTCTTCAACAAGTTCCTGATCATCACTACTTTGACTACCCACCATCTTTAAAAATTTGTCTCAAACAAGATCTCACTTATACTGGCGAATACTTTATCCTGATATACTCTTACATGTACCATAACAGCATTACACCCAACTTCCTCCCGCACATGCATGTATGCATCTCTCAAAAGTTACGATCTAGTCCTATGCTTTATAAAGAACAATTCTAAATGTGTTTTTCACTTTCTGTGTAGTTTGGGATTGCGTTCCATTTCTCCTTCCCCAAAATTATAACACATGCGTCACAATCTTCTTTTTCTAACCTATTGCTCCCTTACCATATAAATATTTAACTTTCTCTTTTGAATGGCTTTTTTTAACCTCCATGTAAAATAGGGACTGAGAAATGAGTCTTTAAATCTTGGGGTGCCCAAAACTTTGTTTCTACTAAGAAATGAAAAACGGATTTCAGATTCGGTGATTTCAGCTAAAACTCTACACATACATAAATTTTCATCAAAATCTGAGGGTGTGTGGGTTCCATATTTCAAAATTTTTACCTGATTTGTCAGAGAATATATATATATTATATAATTATATATATATATATATATATATAATATATATATATTATATATTATATATACTATAATATATATATAATATATATATATATATATATATATATATATATATAATATATATATATAGTCAGATTTTGAAGTTTTTATATAGTGTATATATTTTATTAGTTATAGAAAATGACTTACATGTGAGGAAATTATAGGAAGACAAGTAAATTTGGAGGGATAGAAAGGTAAGAGTCAGTGAAATGGTGATTCCCAAAGGATGGAACGAAAAGATCCATTTGACTAGTGGGTTAGGTTAAACTATTTGTATATTATAATAATCTTGTTTATTTTCTCTACAGCATATGGAATAGAGATACCGAGAATCACAAGCTCTAACATTTATGTTTTGTTTTTATTATTTAAGTGATAAATAATAAATTGAATGAATTATAAAAGTATAACTAGAACTATTGTTGTTAATGTTGAAATAATATAGTGTGTGAATTGATGAATAATAGGGATAGATAGAAAGAATAAAGGGAAAGAGTGTTTCTGTTTTATAGAAGGGAGATTTTGGAG
>JABUQX010133992.1:7500-19848 GCA_015478945.1 Trachelipus rathkii
GGATCCACAAAAAAAAAATTCTCATTATCTTATAAAAAAAAAAAAATAAAAAAAAAATGAGTAGCTGATACAATAATTAAATAAATTTATGGTCATATATGTAGTTAAAACACGTCCGCAAAGTATAAAGCTTTAATCAAGGCAAATATAAATTTTATAAATAATGAATGATTTTACATAACATAAGAATTTATTATTAATCCGCGGTGCTCATTATCTATTAATATCTATATTTCTAATACAATATAAAAACCTTACATATATTTTCTGAAATAGGTAACTTAAAATCATTTAAATGCCCCATCCACAAAATAAATGTCATCAAAGTAATCAAAATATGGCATCCAACATAAGAGGCCTTCAAGATTTTGTTATGAGAGGTTTGCAAGAGTTCTACTACTGTCTTCAGAGGAAAAGAGAATCAACAGTTACAATAAAGAAAAAAATTTTCAACTCATTTCTGATTGGAAATGTAATTGAGAAAAAACTATAAGACATCTTTATATATGTAACTAAATTTATAATAGAAATATTTAAACAGGTCGAATTAATAAATTTAATACAAATAAAAGTTTTGTTGGAGCAGCACAGAAATTAAATAACAATGTCAATATAATAAATTTAAATATATTTTCTGTCAGAGAAAATGAACATCAATATTTATGGAATAGAAACATTACTTACAGATTTTTGGCCATGTTAAGTACAAGAAGTGATTTGGCATTTTCTAACCCCACTGGAACAGCTTTTAACTTATTTCCTGATAGATCTAAAGTGGTGAGTTCCTCAAGCTCAAAAAGGTCTTTTGGAAGGCCATCATGGGTTATTTTGTTGTCCTTCAAGTTAAGTGTTCTTAGGCATCCCAAGGAACCTGGCTGAGTTTCAAAGCTTTCAAGTTTGTTGTTCTTCAATGATAAGTGTTCCTGCAAAAAACAACTGTTTTAGCACAAAACAAGATATCAATAATAATAATAATAATAATAATAATAATAATAATAATAATAATAATAATAATAATAATAATAATAATAATAAACTGGTAATAGTTATCTTATACTAATGGTTTCTTTTTCTTTGCTGAATGAAGTTAAGCAGTGATACAAATAAACTAATAATGGACCATTTTTTATGTTTAATTTTTTGTTTTGACAGTAATATTGTTAAAGTAAAGTTATATCATCTTTTTTAGGCATATTGTATTTGTTAAAGAAATTTTCTTGCTCTTCCGGTTTTTTGTAATAGTTCTTTTTTTTCTGCTTATACACTGTTTTTATATCACTCTGGTGTGTATTCCTATAGTGGCCACAGTGGGGTTACATCATTGTGGTCTTATTAATAAAGTTGTGCATTTTTTTACGCTTTAAAGCTCAAACTAAAGATATTTCTAACTCATTAAAAACTAAAGAGAATAAGAAAAAAAGGACAAAAGTCATTCAAGTAAGTCTTTGTCTTGTTGTTGTTAGCTTAGGTAGTTTATTTTTCGTTTCAGACATGAAATGAGCAAAACTTTTTCTCTCTCTCATTAAGCTTAATCACATAACCTTCTTCATCAAATTTTTTTTCCTTGTAATAAATTAATTTTATGCCAATTCTACATGTAAAAAAGAATATCAATATCCAAATAAATTGTTAGAAACAAAGATCAAAGCATGCAAGGTGGCATAATTAATGTAATATATCACAGGGATACTTTGAAAATATGAATTTAGGCTTTAAGTGAGACTATTAATATTAATTAATTACACTGAACATATCAATGGATGAAAAATTAAACATTTAAATAACAATAATAATATAGCATATAAAAAAACATGAGTAAATGACTCCAGTTGAACATTTAACCTTTTACTTCCTTACTGATACTCTGAAAAACATACAATGATATTTATACACCATATTTCAATGGGTAATTATTGTATAACAGTATGATAATTGAATTTTTGTGTATGAAATACCAGTGCCAGCATTTTAAGCAAAGGATATATCAGGCAGAAAAGGGTTAAACTACAATAATTATATTACTTTGCTCATTAGAATAATTTCTGGATAAAAACACAGAAATCTTGGCAATAAATTATATTCCAAAGAAAAGCTTGCAAAATTAACTATTCAAGTGCTTTAGTAAAATCTATTTATAATCAAGCGTCTTATGCCAGTCTATCTGATCTTTCGAGGGTTTACTGAGTTATAAAACATGTACAACAAACTAAGCTCTAGACTCACATTTAGCATCTTTTAACAGTAAAATTTTGATTATAAAGATAGTTAACTAAAATTCTCACTCCTTTTGTAACAATCTACTCATCATTGACATACAAAAGATTCTAATATCTTATTTGCAGCAAGACAAATGTGAATACACCATAGTATTACATCACAGAAAAAAGAATTTTCCCCTAACTCTTCATATTTTTCATATACATGATAAAAATTTATTTTAATAAAAACACTTACGCCCCATGAAATTAATAAGGGATTTAAATGCATACAGAGTTTCCTATTGACTGTGTTAGAATAAATAGGAATTGCTGATTATGGATTAATTGGTCACAAAAAGCTGATTGTCAAACAGGAAATGGCCGATATGACTTATTAATCAGTGCATCCCTAATATACAGTATAAATATATTTAAATGTGCACAAAACTGATGAGGGTAATGACATGTGCACCAACAATCCTGTTCTACACAAAGAGGAACATATTATTAAACTGCATCAAATAAATTAACTTTTCTAGAAAAATCAATATGAAAAGATTCAGAAGTGACTCAAGCCTCAATACTTTTTAAATTAAAAGTCAAATTATTAAAAAAAAAAACTTCCTTTTAACACGCTTAATCCCATTCTCAGAGGGTAACACGGGGGCTACAGGAAATCAAACTTTAAGGCTGGCTATCCCAAGCCTGTCGCCATCAAGTGTTTGCAGCTGAGTTTTAATTCTTGCCCCCAGGAAGATAAAACTCAGACTGTTACGCGGGGGATTGAACCAAATTTGCTTTAATAAGCCTGTGCCTCTGATGACCAAAATGGGGCAATCAATAAAATTAGGTTTTAGAGTAGATCATGTTGAACAATTGGTATGTTAATGCAAATAAAGGGCAATGAGATCTAAAGTGTAGCCAATTCCTTTTGTTCTCATCTACCATGCTCACAAGTACTAGATCAATCTTGAATCAGGGACTGAGGTTTAACACCTGACAAAAAAACTGTGCCCTGATTCAAATTGTGTCATAAATTGCAATTTATTAACATATTAAATTCAATGTTTGAATGTTTTAGAATAGCAGGTATTCAAAACAGCTAATCCTTTGCTGCAGCAGCTACTTCATCATGCAGTGCTACTTCCACATGTCCCAACATACAAATAAAATATAGCTATTTCTTGAACAGTCCACCACTCACTACTACTTCATAATTATCCCCTTAACTGCGAAGTTTTTGGGAAAATATCAACTCTATTGTGTACTTTTATAAGTAATCTCACATTTCCAAATATTATCTTATCACAAAGATTTGTACTTATTCTTAGAAGTTATGATATATATATATATATATATATATATATATATATATATATATATATATATATATATATATATATATATATATATATATATACTATATATATATATATATATATATATATATATATATATATATTTCTTTTTTTTACTTGCACAAATGTGAGATAAAGGCAGAACTCCATACCTTAGATATCTAAAGCAGAATAAAACAAAAGTAAAGAGTTTACATTTACTTCCTGCTATTAAAATTTAATTTTAGTGTGATAAATCTCAAAGAATTCTGTAATGCAAAGAGGGACTGTGTTCTTTCTTTTTGTGTGCAGTACAAACTACACATTTTCTAGTAAATCTTAAGGCTAGAAGAACTCTCTGAAGAAGAATAGCACAAACTAGATAATTTATTATCAGTATCATTGTCTAAAAAATCAAGTTCTTCGCTGAGTGCACGTCTTTTGGACGTCAATTATAAACAATCAAACATAAAAATGAAAAATATGCATATGTTCTAAAACCAATGTTTCAGATTGAAGGCAAAGTCAAAAAATCACTATCTTTCATTATAAGTCAATCACGTCAAACCATACCTACAAAATCCCCAAACACGTCAAGCCATGCCTTCAAAATTAGCTAATCAGAGTAGACTCATGTGTGAGTTCAACACAAGACGATACATGCTCAGATTTTTAAAAATTACCATCTGAGTTTATCACAGAAGCTAAATGAGTTGAAAACTCAAATATGAGTTTACCCAAGAGAATATCCTTTGAGAAAAACTCAATAGAGCTTACCACAGCTAAGGGGTTAATTAATACAGGAATTTTATAAGTCAAATAATGTTGATAGAAATTGAAAAAGATGAAAATTGTATTAAAAAAAAAGACACATTTGTGAGGTCTGTTTGAATATATAAATAAGAATAATGCATGAGGGTCTCATTCTAGATTAAAATTCATTATATTTAAAACAGGGTTCACACTGAAATTTTGAATTTGAATTCCCAAATTTTCCCTGACAAGCGTGTTCATTATTTTTGGCGTATAAAATATCTATTAATCATTATTGCAGCCTATTTACTCAGTTCATACATTAAATTATTGAAAATTTACTGTAATTTTTTCATAATAACTGGATAATTTAAAAAATATTTTTCTTTAGTAAATCAGCCTATACCTTCCCCATAGCCATCCAACGCACTTTTTTATTTTTTCCAAAAGTAAACAGTTTTATTTATTCAAAAAGAAAATAAATTAAAAGCTTACATTAATAGCCTAGGTGGATAACGTCCACTGTGATCACAAAAGTTTAAATAGGGAGTTAACTTTTTCTTCTCAAGCTTCTGAATTTTTGATTTTTATAGTGTCTTCTTCTGTCAAAGCTTTCAGTTTAACATCTTTCTCTGCTCTTCAAGTTTATTGAGTTTATAGTCTGTATGGATAATTTTCTTTTTTCAACCCTTTTATTCTCTTCTTTTTTGGTTCTGTTTTGACTCTGAGATGTTCTTCATATCTCCTACCAGTATGGGCAGCTCTTACATTTGTCAACATTTTTTGAGGGATAGGAGCTTTATGAATACTTTCTAAGATCTTATAGCATTGTGCACAGTTCTTTGAAATCAGGCTATATTCTATCAGATTCTCCACTAAAAATTGCTTTATTTACAGAAAACCCTCCTTCCACTGTCGCATTTCCCAGGTACTATAGAAGAAAAAAACTCATCAAGTCTCTTGGAAGGACAATCACCATCCAAAAATATTTTGAATTTTAATTCAAGGGTAGAATGAGCTTCACTGCAAAGTAGAGTGTATTGTGCTTTTGCTTTCTCAGCAACAGAATCTGTGATTCAGTTATTGGTGTACAATGCCTCTAGCAATAAATCCAATCTTTGTTTCCCTTGTTCTGGCTGATGAAAAATTATACTAGGATCCAATGATGAGAGCCCTTGGACAGGCTTGTACTTCAAAGGACATCTTTCTAATATCTTTTCTGTCATTTTGATTAGCACAGTCTGGCATTCAAGTTTGAATTTTAGGATATTACTTTCATTCAAAGTGACTTCTTTGAGAAGTTTTTTAAACTGAAATACAAGATTAATACATTTTACATCACGCAAATTGTCTTTGTCATGCAAATCTAATGCAAAAAGCTTAGTTGTTGTAGCAGGCATTTTACTGGACTTAAGAAATCTTTCCATAATATTTAGTATGAGATATTGTAAATCTGTGAACAGGAATGGACCAAGTGGGTCAGACGTTTGAAACTTTCGTAAAAATGGTTCACATTCTAAGGAAAGCATTTTAAAAAAAGCCAGTTTGCATTTTAGAAATGCCTTGGAACTATCAGATACTTTACCCAACCACCCAATAAACTGTGGGTTCAGTTTGACATCCAACCACTGGTTGTTAAAGTTAGTATTTTTGTTTGAAGTCATTTTACAAATAAATAATAAATACCTTCAACTGCACAAAAATCCAAAATCACTTCATCAAACCACAAAAAAAACACCCCAAAAAGTATAAATCCCTAAAAAGAAGATTTAAACAGATTAAGTCATGTCATACAGTCTAAAACACATCCATATAATAATCACCTTCAATCAGAAGGATGAACTTGGAACAACCTCTACGGACAAAATAGGAAGAACAGTAGGTAATAGTGAACTAAAAATAGAAAGAAACAGGATAGAAGTAGATTTATGGAATGTCATTCCTCGCTCATCCTTTTCATTCACTTATCAAATACATCTCTCTCATTCCACAATAATACAGTAAGGAAAAAAAATAGATCAAATATATATGTAACTTGGTCCATGGATCATTCTTCATATGTTTTGAAATTTTAAAATTTCCCTGCTTTTTTGGAATTCCCCTCACTTTCAACATATCTTAAAACGTTTCCCTGACTTTCCAGAAAGTGTGAACCCTGTAAAAGAACAACCAATGAATTAATTTTTCTGAATAACATCCATAACACATTGGCATTACGGTTAAGAGTTTGAAAAAGATAAATTCTCTCTAAAAAAATTTTATTGAAGCATTATAAGCTCTGTGCTGCTTTTCATGCACAAAAATGCCCTTAATCAAAATAAACATTACTTAAGCTGTAATTATAAGTTAAAGGGTAACAGAAACTATTTGAGATAAAGTTGTCTTCATAAAAAATTTTTAATCTACCTATACAAGATTGGATACATTGGATGAAATAATAAAATCATAGATTACAATATTTTTTTTTTTAAATTTCATTAGATGATAAAATTGTAAAATTTCTGCACTTGCAATATTATTTAGGTTCCTGCATCTTATATTGTTAAAGACATTAAAGGTTCAGCTTCTACAAAGTCCTTTTTACTACAACAGAGATCTCCAACAGTTAGTATATAACTCCCAGGTTTTATACTGATCCGTAAAAGGAAGTCAAAAATGAATGTATTCTTGACCATGCACCAATTGCATTATAAAAATGCAATACAATTCTTCTATTTAATCCCCAATTTCTATTTCAAAATATTTTTAAGAGTGTCAGAAGTTTCTTTGCTTACCTTTAATATTTTAATATATTTAACATTTACATTTCAAGTTAACTATTGGTCAAAATATAATGCAAAAATTATATGTGAAGATGAATATTTAGATTCCATCCCATACATGACTAAATGAGGAGGGTCATTTAGAGGACTTGTGATCATGACAAAATCCATTTTCTTCCCAGAAAATTTTAAACCACAAGTCTCTTATCATTTTACAAGTGAATAGACAGCTTACCAAGTTATTTAAACAGAAACCTTAAGATATGCATCAGAAAACCAAAGTACACAATTAACTGTATAGAAAAAGAAAATTAGTGGAGGTCATTCCATGAAAAGATCATATGTCATTTTTAAAAAAAGGCAGAGGAGTGAGGATGCTACCTCAAGGTACTCCACATTCCATTTCAATCGTCTCTGATGTAGTTTATGAAAGAGTCCCGTACCTGTATTTTTCTATTTTGTTAATTTATAAGATTAGGAGGAAAATTAAATTTAAATAACTTCTAGAATACTACAATGTAGTACTACATGCTAGAATATTTACTTCATTAATAAATTTTTTAGTTAAACTATTTAATATACTGATATTCTACCTAAATTACCATTTTATAGTACTTAGAAAAATTTAAATTATGTACAAAAAAAAAATCTGACAACAATTTATTACAAGGATTTGAACTAACTTGGGTACTAAGTACATTACTACATTAATGAAAATTTGGTAATTTGTGCTTTTTGTGAATGTTTTTGCTTTATTAACAATGTAATCTTAAGATGTAGTGATTTGAGTGGGTTTCTATGTGGTTTGAATAACTTAGTCAACCATTTTGAGTCAATGCTAATTTAACTTCTACTTTTCATTTTCTGTCTGAAAGATGTAAGGTATGGATGTGATTTCAAAAAGCTAGCTATTTTAATAAAATTTTGTAATTGAAGTTTTTTTTTTATTCTTCAGAGATTTGTGCAATAATTATATCTATGTGGTTATAGTGTTCCTTAAGATTAGTAAAATGGTATTACAAGATCCTTCTCTTGTCACAGAAATTCTAATAAATTATAATAAGTAGAAGCTGTAAATATTTATTTAAGAAAGTGTATCTACACATATTTAAAAGAACAGATATTAGAGAGAACAATGGAAAACCCAGACACCCTGTACTCATGGGTAAATGAAAAAATTTGTTTCATGACTATTTCACCTAAGACTGACATCTGGATAATGAAAAAAGTTAATAGTAATTCTAGTTGAGATTAGGCCTTTTAGAAAATCTTATGCTTTGATTTTACCTCTAGGGTTAAAGTTAAGGAGCATTTTTGTTTCCAAATGACTTGAAAGACTTTGTGTCCTAATTTTGAGATCACCAAAAAAATTTGTAAAGGTATTTTTGAAATAGGTAAAAGAAACCATTTATAAACATTGTTTCATAGTTGCATGTGAAGTGCTTAAAAGACAGTGTTGAAAGACAGTTGATGAATTATACTTAAAAATTAGTAAAGACAACAGTGTTGCTTAGTTACTCTTGACATTAATATTAGTGCAGATTCATCATATATTTAGTGGAGGGGCGCAAAAACTTTTCATTTAAAATTGCTTTATTAACTGCATTAAAAAGACTGCTTAATTGCATTTCATATTGTCATATAACTGAATAAGGATTTCTATTGGTAAAATATTGTATTGTATATAATATTGGGTAGTGTATGAATGATTTTATTATTATTATTATTATTATTATTATTATTATTATCATTATTATTATCATTATTATTATTATTATTATTATTATTATTATTATTATTATTATTATTATTATTATTATTTGCACTCTTACTACTTTTTCTGTATAAACTTTTGTTTTGTTTATATATGCTTAAGCATTCTTCAGTTCTTACTAGATTTCCCCTTTTTTTTTTTTTTAAATAAATTGCATTTTTTCAACTTGTTTGAGAAAATATCAGAAATATGTGGTGAGTATCTCTTCCACCTTCTGTCTGCAGTTTATTTAATGCATTATTTAAACTTGTTTTTGCTTTGGAGTAAATTTTTTGTTTATATAGCTATATACTCAGTGGCAGTTCATGGTTGTCACGGAAGGATAACTTTGTTATTAAATCAGGGAAAGTCAGAAAGAGGTTCTTGTAAAAATCTATAAAGATAAAACTAACAAGTTCCCTTTGAAGAGAGGAGAACTCTACCAACAAATTTTGATGAGTATTCCTCTTCTATGTAGTGGTCTTATTCCCACCACATTATTATACATCATGATAGCTAGTCAAAAATTTGCCAACCACTAGCACTGTAGTAAGTATGAGTGCAGGTATTTATATTTTTTATTTTTTATTTTGTCTCATTTTTTTTTATTTATATTTATACTATTTATGTTTATGGTATGATTGTGGAATGAAAGGTGAGTGATTGTGAGTGGTGGATGTTCAGATGACATCAGAAGACTTGCTATCCCTTCACCTCCTGTTCCTTCAGTTTAATTGCCTTCCATTCCAACAAAGACAATGGAGGAAGAAATATCTTCAGAGGAAATAAAGTAGAATGTTCCAAACTCCTTAATCCATGAAATGCGTTAAAAATGGACTGAGCCACAAAGTTTTGTGGAAAGATTTCACCCTGATAAGGCAAAAGCAAGCAAGTTGAAGCATACACATTTTTAATCATAATGACATGTCTCACTTTAGACAAATTTTAAAATGGAGACAAAAACAAAGAACACAAATCATTTTTTCTAAAAAAATAGGCCCAATGAGACTCCAGCAGTCAAATGCTAAGAGACATACGAAAGAAGAAATCCCAGAAAGCTAGCTACCTGAGATTTCTATCGAAGGGAACTCCCCTTCAAAACAACAACATCTTTTCCTTCCACTTATTCCACCAACTCTCCTCTATACCATACCGTACATGTTAGGTAAAATTAAATTTAGTTTTTGTCTAATTTTATCTTTATTATTATGTTAAACATTTTTTGTGTTAGATTTAATGACTTTCCTGGGGTTCAGGAACTTTTCAGACTACAAATCATCTTCAGGCAAGAACAAATTATGTTTGTGAACTGAGATTTCAATATATATATATATATATATATATATATATATATATATATATATATAGCAGTATATATATATATATAGAGAGAGAGAGAGAGAGAGAGTATATATATATATATATATATATATATATATATATATATATATATATATATATATATATATATATATATATATATATATATATTGTAAGGATTCAAAATCCTTCCCACTAAATAAATTTCTATATGAGTGTATATTTTTCTTTTGTTTTTACAGCAACTTCTTTTGACTCCATTAAAGTAATCATACTCTCCAATTTATCTCTCTAAGTAAGTTGAAAGACGATATTGGTTGTTAAAGAATTGAAATAATTGTCTTAATTGAAATATTAATGAATTGATCCATACTTTCTGAGGATATGTGAGTAGAAACCCTTTATATGTTTTTTTTAGATTTTTATGTGTCGTCTTGACTATCAAACGTGTTTAGTGCTGAATTGGCACCTCCTAAATCAAAAGAAGTCCTCAGCATTGACTGAGGTAGGCATAAACTCATTTTTTCTTTTCATACATGAAACATAATGCTATACATGAATATTAAAGTAAACTTACATTGCTCTATTAGTAATCACCTTAACATCTCTTTTTACACAGGAACCGGGTACGGACCTTCTTACATTTTTTTAAACTCTTACTTCTTGCAATTTTTGACCCGGGTACGGATCCTATTACATCTTTGCCAAACTCTTACTTCTTGCAATTTTTGAACCGGGTGCGGATCCTATTACACATTTGCACAACTTTCACTATTTGCAATTTGAGCAACAGCTAAAATCTTCATCTTTCAAAATAAGACCCCTCTGGGGACTACTAGTATAAAAAATATTAACATTACATAATTAAGTTTAAATTAAAACTATGTGATAATATGAACAATCTTTACTGCATTTAAAAGGCTAAATTCTTTTGAAACTGAATTGAAATTATTTCATATAGTGTTTGGTAGACTGTTAAAGAGAATTATTTGGGATAAAAACAATTAAAGAACCCTCTTTCTTCAGTGTTAAAAAGATATTTAATGGATATTATTGTAAAACCTAAATATCACAACCTTTTAACCCTTTTAATTCTTAGTTATTAAGTTATTGCCACTCTAAAAACTATTAGTGTAATGTTTATAAATTACTATAAGTAAGCACTCATGAACATTAAGTGAATTTGAAATTTTCATAAAACTATAACTTACCTTTTTGTGATTGTGTTTTCAAAAAGACAAATAGAAACTAGTGTTTCTTAAGTTACAATTTAAACTTCTAAGAGAAAATAATTATTATACTTTATATTATATTGATTCCTAGATTAGTATTTTTCCAGTACTGGTTGTTAGGATGTAAATTGGTATGGTGATCAAAGTAATAAAAGCCTAAAAATGGACTCTAAAAATGTCTTATGGACTCAGCTCAGTGTATTCAACTGAACCCAACCTTGTAGTGGAAATCCAATTTTTGGACTCACTCATTTTTCATTTAAGAGGTAAAGCCTCAGGACTTGAACTCACTCAAAATTAATTCAATAAGTAACGCCTAAGGACTTGAATTCTTAGATAGGTTAACTTATTCCAATCATTCTCTATTTAAATATTATTGTATATAATGCATGTAGGATTATTTTTGAGTAAAATAAAATGTATGTTTTACATGTTTAAAAACTTTTAAAATAAATAAAAATCATAAAAAATATCACAACCTTCTTTGCTTCACTTGATTAAAAAAAAAAAAACTAAATTAAAAATCATTATTTATGTATTAAAAAGCTTAACGGTCACTAGAGCAGGTAATTAACTTTTCTTTGCCAACTCCTGCTTTATTTTTACATATTTGCTTATAGCGCTGTGCATCCTCTAATCTCCCTTTTCATTTTTTCATATCCTGCATTTGTCCTTGTGCACATCACTGTTGTTTGCTTGCTGTTTATCACCTTCTATATCTTCATCAATTTCTAAATCAAAATTCAACAGAAACAAGAAAGAGTGAAGTATCTGCGGGTCTAATAGTGTGGCAATCTTTGGTCTCCAAGACACGATTGTGTCCCTTCTTCACACCTTAATCCCAAATAGAAATGCATATACTTTATTTCTTTGAATTCAATCCTTCAAATCATTTTATTGGTAGCATGAAGGCACGAAAAATGCGAAAGTGTTTCAATGATAATGGTAGGAAAAACGGTTAAACACCTAAACCTGAACTGAACGAAGTACAAC
>JABUQX010133993.1:10000-24053 GCA_015478945.1 Trachelipus rathkii
TTTAGCCTCCCAAAATAGGGCGGAGCCCCCCAGAGGGGGCTTTTTTGGTTCCTAAAAGGGCAACCTAATCCGTTAAATTTGTCCTTTTTTTAGTAATTTTGGCCTTGATTTTTAGCTACTTTTTTAGCATTCTGTCCCATAATTCAGGTCAAGATCCCCAAACTCCGGAGGATTTGGGATTTTCCCAATTGGCAGCCCTGCACACGTCGAAGGCAAAGGACCTTGAACAACCACTTTCGGAAAGGTTTTTTTGGAATTCCATGTCATGTCGACAGCTGACTTGGAAATTTCCATCGTTTCATCAGATTTTGACGTTTGATACGTCAAACCTAGAGTTTTTTAAGGTCGGTGAGACCGAAATTAAGGTCTGGAAGACCGTTTTTTTGAGGTTTAAGCTCCCCAGCAGTGGGGCGGAGCCCTGCAAAGGGCGGCTTTTTTGGTTCGCTAGAAGTTTAAATGGTGACGATAGATCATTTTTGATTGTTTTTCATCGATTTATCGTGATCGATTTATCAACCCCTAAATCATCTTTAAAATCGTCTTTCTAACGTGCTCTGAGGTGGTTATAAACACAGAAAATGTATCGAAAGAAAAATACCTTAATAATTAGTCATTTCGATTAACTGCTTGTAGTGGACGGGACACTTTGAGCTCCTAACAGCTTTTTCTCAAAAAGTAATAAGAAGAATAGTTTGCTTCCAAACTTGGAATATTAATCTATAGTATGGGATAAGGACGATCCGTGTAAATTTCCAAGTGCTGGTAGGATGGTATATAAGAGGGGGGTCGCCCCGCGAGAAGCAGGAAATATAGAGCGCTACGCCTTGTGTGTGTGTGTTGGGCTGAGCAAGATTAGGCTTAACGAATTTGCCAAATCGAGGCAGCGTGGGAACCCACAGCAGCGAGGTTTTGGTGACCGTGGTCACTCCTAATGGGGTGTTTGACCTTAGCGCCAAGGTCAAATCGCCCCTGAAACCTGTTAGGCTTAACGAAATCGGAGTGAAATTGGAGTGAGCAATATGCTGAAAGCAATCTCGTCGGAGACGAAGATTGACGTTCCTCTGCGTCCTCCCCTGGAAGGGGGGGATGCTGCCCCACAAAAAATTAATGATCGTAGAAGATTGAAACTCAGAGAAAGGCTGGAGGAGACGGAGTCGGAGAGCGGAGTCGGAGTTGGAGTCGGAGACGGAGTGCGGAAGACCGGAGTCGGAGTTGGGTTCGGTTTCGGAGTCCAGAGGCCGGAGGAGGGTCCCTTCCTGAAAAAAAAAGAAGAGAAGAAATACATGGAATGCAAAACAGAGGGAGGAGGAAGAAGAAAGGAAGAAGATGAGGAGGAAAGGATGAAGGAAGAAGAAATGAGGAAGGAGAGAATGAGTCGGATTTCAACTCGGAGTCCAGGGACCCTCTCCGGAGGGGGTCCCCAAAGTTTGAAAAAAAAAGAAGAAGAAGAAATGCATGGAATGCAAACAGAGGAAGAAGAAAGGAAGAAAGGAAGAAGGAGGAGAAAAGGAGAGGGAGGAAGGAGGAGAAAGGAGGAAGGAAGAAGGAAATGAGGAAGGAGGAAGGATTCAGAATCGGTAGTGGCACCGGTGCTTGGAGCCGGTGCGGTGCGAGTTAATAAACAGTAGTCATATAACAACAAATGTTGGTGTCCTTATATGTGTTATCGAGGTCGTAGAGTTCGAATATTAGGGTTATAAGTCCCGTATATGGGTTGTCTAGGACCCCCATTAAGGGGGTCCCAACTGAAAAAAAGAGCACAGAGTGCAAAACAGAGGTTGGAAGGAGGAGAAGAAGATGATAGAATGAATAAGGAGGGAAGAATGAGAATAGGATTGTCCTGAGATCTCAGAGGAGTAGATTATGGCAGATGCATCGGTGTTTGGCTCCGGTGCGGTGGCCGAGTATTAAATATTTGTGTTATGATGTCAATGTCGGTGTTTTTAAAGATATCATAGGTCATTTGAAATTGCGAAGATACTCTTTTCAGAACCATGAAAATAAATAAAAACATAAATAAATAAATAAATAAATGAAATAAAATTTTTATTCTTTTATGTTTATAACTTACAAATTTACGTTTTACATACCCTAAAGCAGTAAATGAACTAAAGTCAAAACCAACCATTCACCCCCATGCCAGCCAACCCTCCTTACCATCTGGTGATTTTAGCTAATTGAAAGATCGATCGGGTCACATTTCGAGTAATCATTTTCAAATAAACATAACATACAAATCAAGTTCTTTTAACAACACATCAACCAATATAGCTGCTGACGGTAACAAAGTTTTTCAGCATTAATAAAAGCTTACTTAGCATCATATGAACTATGAATATAACCCAAAACGACAAACTTAGCCTACTGAACTATGAATAAATGGTAACATTAACAAAGTTCCACACTTTAACAAAAGTAAAGTAACTAACATAACAATCCAAACCGTAACTTGTTCACACTCTGTCAAGCCTGTCTCTAACATAACATGTTAATTTTAACATTAACATGGTAATATTAGTTAACAAAAATTTACCATAACCGTGTGTAAATTATTCATACAGACGCATGAGTATACTCTAACGGGGGTAAAAAACAAAGTTTTCATATTAATAAAGTCAACTATAACATTATCAGAACTAAGAATATTAATGTTACAAAGGCAGACCGAATGCCCATACTTAAGCCAAGAATAAACTGCTACATGTAAAAGATTCACATACAACCTACAGCACTAATCCATTTAATGCATATCTCTGTAGAGAAACTTAAAAAAGTCCATGGAAGAAGTTCATCAATAACCTTTACTTCATATAGGTTATTGAATGAAACTTCCTTCCCATGAACGCAAGAGATCTCGAAACATCTTCGAAATGCGTGGCTAATGAAGTCATTGCATGCTATATTCCAACCTCAATACAGAGATCCTAATCTAGTCTAATACATCCGTATGAGGGCTGGAATCAATTTCACTTTTGACGAATTGATTCCAATCCTCATACGGTTTGTAACAGACTAGATAGGATCCGTATGAGGGTTTGAATCAATTTCACTTTTGGTGATGATCAGTCACCTGAATGGAAATACTATGTAAAGGTCCTCGTAAAGAGGACATTCGAAGGAGCAGAATGAGAGGTCATCATACCAACACAGCGAAAAATGTCTTACTGACGAAATTCGGATGTATAAACAGCTCTAAAAGGTAACGAGATTCTTTCTTTAAACCAATCAGAAGAAAGTAAACAAGAATACAATGCACGTAAAGAACCATATCAAGTTCAAAAGAGGTATAATATCTCGTTGACAACAACAACCCAACAAACAACAACAACAACAACAACGAACAACGAAAACAACAAGCAAACAATAAGCAGTCCAAAAATAAAGTTTCGTTTATATACCAACCAATAATGAATAAGCAGCAGACATTAGCAAAATTTCCTAAAGGCAACATACATTACCCAACAAACTTAATCCTAGGCTCACGTTGCTAGCACATCAATCGTCGGTTAACAAGCAGTAATATCTTACAAAAAAACTCATTGCATTTCTCTTAACAAATCAGTTGTTATTTTCACAATTGTCATAGTAATAATTTAACATAACGTTACCTAACTTAACGGAATAAACAGTTTTCATTAACTCAAATGAAGTATTCCTAAAGCAACAACATGAACCTTCCGAGAGAAAACGCCAGGGGGATGTGCTCCTTGTAACACCTAACGCTTTCAGGAGGTAACATGAAAATATTTTTATCCTTACCCTATTTTAGACCCCGCCCCCCTTTCAGAAAATATCATTTCAAAACTGATTAGATTTAAGCAACTATGCGCATCATACAAGAGGGCGATTTTGATAAGCGAACTGTAGCAAACTGTAAGCACTACTTGAGATCACCCCAGAGAGATGCACGAAGACCCATCCGGGGTACCCTGAAGAGGGTGTAAGCGGTAGGGCACAGCCCTTTGAGCTGAGCCCTTATGTAACAGGGTAAAGCGTATTTATGCTAAACAAAATCCCTAACAAAGTGATCAATCTATCAAAGATAACCCGCATCTCGACCTATGAATTAACACCATCTTATTCATCAAAGTGTCACTCGTTTTGAGTATAACATCAATTGAACTAGATAAACGTAGACATTAGCAAAATTCTTAGGCCAACCTAACATTACCCAACAAAATACTTAATCAAGCTCAACGTTTCTAAACACATCATCGTCAGTTAACACAGTTATATCTTACAAAACTCATCATTTCTCTAACAAATCAAGTGTATTTTCACATTGTCATGTATATTTAACAAAACGTACGCTAACTTACGAATAAACAGTTTTCATTAATCAAGAGTATCTAAAGCAACACATAACCTTCCGAGAGAAAACCCAAGGGGATGTGCTCCTTGTAATACCTAACGCATTCATGAGATAACATGAAATATTTTTATCCTTACCCTATTTTAGACTCCGCCCCCCTTTCAGAAAATATCATTTCAAAACTGTTAGATTAAGCAACAGCGCATCATACAGAGGCGATTTGATAGCACTGTAAACACTGTAAGCACTACTTTGAGATCACCCCGGAGAGATTGCACGAAGACCCCATCTCGGGGTAGCCCTGAAGAGGGTGTAAGCGGTAAGGGCAAACTCAGCCCTTTGGGCTGAGGCCCAAAGCAACAGGTTAAGACGTATTATCTAACAAAAATCCCTTACAAAGTGATCAATCTATCAAAGATACCAGCAATCCTCGACCTCATGAATTGAACACTGTCTTTCAACTCAAAATGTCACAGCACACGTCTCTAGTTAAACATATTTGAAACTAGATGAATAAAACCGTAGACATTAGCAAAAATTATCGGAACAAACGCTGACCATTCTCAACAAAAACTTAACCTAAACTCATGTTTCATATCACATCATCGTCAGGTAACACAGTAATATCTTACAAAACTCATCATTTTCTGCTACGCAAAATCAGTGTTAAATTTTCACCACTGTCATAGTAATAGTTTAACATACGTACCTAACTTAACGAATAAACAGGTTTCAATTAACGCAAGAACGTAATCTAAAAGCAACACCAACCACCCGAGAGAAAAAACCCAGGAGGGATGCGCCCCCCTGAAAGGTGTGAAATCTTGAGAGGGGGGATCACCCCGAAGGGGTGTAAGCGGGCGCATTACCCCTCCGAAGGAGGGTAAGGCCTCAGCCCTTCGGGCTGAAGGTCCCAGAGCCGCTTACCCCCTTCGGGGTGATCCCCCTCTCAAGATTTCACACCCTTTCAGGGGGCGCATCCCTCTGGGTTTTCTCCTTCGGGATGTGGTGTGTTGGCTTTAGAATACTCTTGTTAAATGAAACCTGTTTATTCGTAGTTAGGTACGTTATGTTAAATATTACTATGACAGGTTGAAATTAACATGATTTGGTAAAGAAATGATGAGTTTTGTAAGATATTACTGTGTTACCTAACGATGATGTGATAGAAACATGAGTCTAGGTTAAGTTTTTGTTGAGTAATGTCAGGTTTGCCCGAGAATTTTGCTAATGTCTACGTTTTATTCATAGTTCAAATGATGTTATACTAGAGACGTGTGACATTTTGATGAAGACAGTGTCAATTCATAGGTCGAAGATGCTGGTATCTTTGATAGCATTGATCACTTTGTTAAGGGATTTTGTAGATAATACGTCTTTACCTGTTACAATAAGGGCTCAGCCCAACAGGGCTGGGCTTTGCCCTTACCGCTTACACCCCTCTTCAGGGTACCCGAGATGGGTCTTCGTGCATCTCTCCGGGGTGATCTCAAAGTAGTGGGGCTCGTCGTTACAGTGCTATCAAATCGCCTCTGTATGATGCCGCTTGTTGCTTAATCTAACAGTTTTGAAATGATATTTTCTGAAAGGGGGGCGGGGTCTAAAATAGGGTAAGGATAAAAATATTTCATGTTACCTCATGAAAGCGTTAGGTGTTACAAGGAGCACATCCCCCTGGGGTTTCTCTCGGAAGGTTATGTGTTGCTTTGTTGCTTTAGATACTCTTGGTTAATGAAACTGTTATTCGTTAAGTTAGTACGTTATGTTAAATATTACTATGACAATGTGAAATACACTGATTTGTTAGAGAAATGATGAGTTTTCGTAAGATATTACTGTGTTAACCGACGATGATGTTGTTAGAAACGTGAGCCTAGATTAAGTTTTTTTTGTTGGGTAATGTTAGGTTTGCCCTAGAATTTTGCTAAAGTCTACGTTTATTCATAGTTCAAGATGATGTTATACTCAAAAAGGCGAAGTGACACTTTGATGAAGATGGTGTTAATTCATAGGTCGAGATGGCATCTTTGGTAGATTGATCACTTTGTTAAAGGATTTTTGTTAGATAATACGTCTTTACCTGTTACATAAGGCTCAAGCTCAAGGGCTGTGCCCTTACGCTTACCCCTCTTCAAGGGTACCGGCCGTAGATGGGGTCCTTCGTGCATCTGCTCTGGGGTGATCTCAAAGTAGTGCTTACATTGCTTACAGTGCTATCAAATCGCCTCTGTATGATGCGCTGTTGCTTAATCTAACAGTTTTGAAATGATATTTCTGAAAGGGGGCGGGGTCTAAAATAGGGTAAGGATAAAATATTTCATGTTTACCTCATGAAACGCGTTAGGTGTGTAACAAGGAGCCATCCCTGGGTTTTCTGCTCGGAAGGTTAATGTGTTGCTTTTAGATACTGCTTTTATTATGAAAAACTGTTTATTCGTAGTTAGGTACGTTATGTAAATATTCTATGAGCAATGTGAAAATAACACTGATTTGTTAGAGAATGATGAGTTTTTTGTAAAGATATTACTGTGTTAACCGACGATGATGTGCCTAGAAACGTGGCCTAGATTTAAGTTTTGTTGGGGTAATGTTTAGGTTTTGCCCTAAATTTGCTAAATGTCTGTGCTTATTCATAATGGCTTGGTATAATAAAGAACTTATTTTTGGACTGTTATTGTTGTTGTTGTTGTTGTTGTTGTTGTTGTTGTTGTTGTTGTTGTTGTTGTCTACGAGAATATATACCTCTTTTGAACTGATATGGTTCGTTCGTGCATTGTATTCTTGTTTACTTTCTTCTGATTGGTTGAAAGAAAGAATCTCGTTACCTTTTAGATCTGTTTATACATACGAATTTCGTCAGTAAGACATTTTTCGGTGTGTTGGTATGATGACCTCTCATTCTGCTCCTACGAATGTCCTCTTTACAAGGACCTTTACATAGTATTTCCAGTCGGTGACTGATCATCACCAAAAGTGAAATTGATTCAAACCCTCATCGGATCCTATCATAGTCTTGTTACAACCCGTATGAGGAATTGGAATCAATTTTCCGTACAAAGTGAAATTGAAATTCAGCCCCTGCATACGGATGTATTAAGATATGATAGGATTCGTATCGAGGGTTGGAATAATAGCATCAATGACTTCATTAGCAGCCGCAATTTCGAATGCATGCTTTTCGAGATCTCTGTTCATGGAAGAAGTTTTGCATCAATAAACCCTATCTCTATGAAGTAAAGTTATCTGATGAAAACTTCTTCCATGGGCCAAGAGATCTTGAAGCATATGCATTAAATGGATTAGTGCTGTAGGTTGTATGTGAATCTTTGTTAATGTGTAGCAGTTTATTCTTGCTTAAGTTGTGCTCTGGTCTGCCTTTGTACATTATATTCTTAGTTCTGATAATGTTATGTTTTAACTTTATTAATATGAAAACTTTGTTACGTAGTAGGTATACTCATTGATCTGTATGATAATTACACCCGGTTATGGTAAATTTTTTGTTACATATTACCCATGTTAAACATGTAAAATTACACATTGTTATGTTAGAGACAGGCTTGACAGAGTGTGAACAAGTTACGTTTTGGATGTTATGTTAGATTACTTACTGGTGTTAGTGTGGTCCTTTGTTTAATGTTAACCTATTTATGTCTTGTTTAAGATGGAGCTAAGTTTCCGTTTGTGGGGTTATATTCATAGTTCAGATGATCCTAAGTAAGCTTTTATTAATGTGAAAAACTTTGTTACGTCATCATATATTGGTTGGTCTGTGTATAAAAGAACTTGATTTTATGTTAAGTTTATCCAAAATGAATACTTCGAAAATGTGACCTTAATCAATAGAATCAATAGATGCCAGATTGTCAAGGGAGGGTGGCTGGATAGGGGGTATGAATGGTGGTGTTGATTAGTGAGTTTGACTGTGCTTTAAGGGTAATGTAAAAAGTAAATTTGTAAGTTATAACCATAAAAAGAATAAGAAATTTTATTTATTTACTTTTTAATTTTTTATTATTTTTATTTCTTGATGTTCTGAAACCATTATTTTTTCGGAATCTACAGACCCAATAACAGATATATGAAGACACCAACATTGCATTCAATTAACACAAATATTTAAGTAATCGCACCGGCACCGGAGCCAACACCGATCGCATCTGTCCATTCTCTCCTCTGAGTCCAGACTCCCTTCTTCAATTCTTTCACCTCCGTATTCATCTTTCATCCTTCTTTCTTCCTCCTTCAACCTCTGTTTTGCACTCTGTTGCTCTTTTTTCAGTCGGGACCCCCCTAATCGGGGGGTCCTAGACACCCTATCCGGACTTATAACCATCATTATTCGAACTCTACGACCTCGATAACACATATAAGGACAAGCCAACATTGTTTGTTTAATACACGACTGTTAATAACTCGGCACGCACCGGCTCCAGCACCCGGTGCCACTACCCGAGTTTGAATCCTTCCTCCTTCCTCAATTCTTCTTCCTTCTCCTTCCTCCTCCGTTCCTCCTCCGTTTCCTCCTCTTCTTCTTTCTTCCTGTTCCTTCTTCCTCTGTTTGATTCATGCATTTCTTCTTCTTTTTTTTTTTTTTTTTCAACTGGGGACCCCCTCCGGGGGGTCCCTGGACTCCGAGTCCGAATCCGACTCATCCTCCTTCCTCATTCTTCTTCCTTCTTCCTTTCCTCCTTAATTCTTCTTCCTTTCTTCTTCCTCCTCCTCAGTTTGTTGGCATTCCTGCATTATCTTCTTACCTTTTTTTCCAGGAAGGGACCACTCCTCCGGCGGGCGTCCCTGGACTCCGAAACGCGAACCAACCTCCGACTCCGTCTCGCGCCTCGTCTCTCCGCTCCACTCCGACTCGTCTCCTTCAAACCTTTCTCTGAGTTTCAGATCTTCTACATCATTTTTAATTTTTAGAAGGGGGGCAGCCATCCCCCCCTTCCAGGGGGAGGACGCAGAGGAACGTAATCTCGTCTCCGACGAGATTACGTCATCATATAGCTCACATCCAAATTTTAGCCCGATACGTTAAGCCTAACATGGTTTTCAGGACGAATTTGACCTTGGCGCTAAGGGGGCAACACCCCATTAGGAGTGACCTACGGTCACCAAAACTCGCCTGTGGTCCACCTACTCGATTGGAAATCGTTAAGCCTAATCTTTGCTCACCCAACCACACACACAAGGGGGCGTAGCGTTTATAGTTTCGACCTTCGCTACCTCGGGGGCGACGCCCCCTCTATATACATCCTATAGACTTGAAATTTAACGGATTTGTCCTTATCCCCTATATAGATTATATTCCAAGTTTGAAGGCAATATTTCTTATACTTTTTGAGAAAAAGCTGTAGGAGGTCAAAGTGTTCCGTCAACTACAGCGATTAATCGAATGTTAATTATTGTAAGTATTTTCTTTCGATTACATTTTTTAGTGTTATAAACCAACCAGAGCACGTAGAAAGACGGTTTAAAGATCGATTAAGGGGTAATCGATCACGATAATCGATTGGAACAATCAAAAATGGAATCTCATCGCGACCATTTAAAACGTTCTAGAACCAAAAAGCCCCCTGTTGAGGGGCTCCGCCCCACTTCTGGGATGCTAAACCCTCCAAAAATGGTCTTCCAGACCTTAAATTGCGGTCTCACCGACCTTAAAAACCCTAGGTTTGACGTATCAAACGTCAAAATCTGATGAAATGATGGAAATTTCCAAGTCAGATGTACATGACTGGAATTTCCAAAAACCTTCGAAAGTGAGTTTTCAAGTCTTTGCGCTTCGCGTGCAGGGGCTGCATTGGGAAAAATCCCCAAGAATCCTCCGAGTTGGGGATCTTGAACTAATTTTATGGGACAGAATGCTAAAAAAGTAGCTAAAAATCACAGGCAAAATGAAATAAAACGGACAAATTTAAACAGGATTAGGTTGCCCTTGTTAAGGAACCAAAAGCCGGCCCTCTGGGGGCTTCGCCCGTATTCTTGGGAGCTAACATCCGGCTAAGTAATAGCTAGGGAAAACACAAAGATGGTAGGAGTCGGGGTCTCTCGGCAGTTTTTCCGTCAGTTTCCCTCCCTATACTACTGTTATATATTAGATATTCTAGTTAACATATAAAAATAATATATATATATATATAATATCATATATATATCATATATTTATATAAATTTAAATAAGTATATATAATATATTTATATATTATATTGTGTTAATTACACTGAGATGTACATTGATCTACACTCACGTCGAGTAAGTACAAGAAGATGGAAATGGCATGTTCTTATGGTTTTCCCAACCAAGTGATATGAAAATATTGCATAGATTAATTAAGTTTGAAAGCACCCTTGCCTCGGCTCAGCCTGAACCGAAATCCACCGATAAGCATGCGTTTTAACTCCTGAACGGGTGCACCTTGTGCTAGAGGGTAGATAGCAAAATGTGATTGTTGTACGATTATAAAAGCGGTTATGCTGATAGGTTGGTTATGTTTTTTGTGCCATGGAGTTATTGAGCATTAAGTGCAGCTTTATAGCAGGGAAATATGTAATTAAATTATTACAGGAAATATCTCTACTGATCGGCAATTTTTTGTGTTCGTTCAGGTAGCCGGACCGAGATTCGAACTCTCGCTCTCGTGAGAGGAAAACTACGATCTTTAAACGAGAAAAAATGTCGCAAAAACACACTGAGCTACTACTGGGAAAAACGAGTATATTTGTATATACTATATTAATATAGGTCATATATATATACATATCTCAGTATATATATATATATATATATATATATATATATTATATATATATATATACATTATATATACAAATATCTTTTATAAACTATCATATATTTTTATTTACTAATATATATAGTATAAGATATCATGACAGTTCTATTTTATTAAAAGCCTTCTTTCAAAGAGTTGAGTTCTATTTTTTTTTTACAACACAAGACTTATGTTTTCAGTCAATTGTAAATAGTCCATTCATTCATCATAAACATCTTGCTCTTTAGTTCAAATGGAAGAATAATACGATAAAGTCATTCCATTTCTCAACATGTTCGAGTCATATTATTCATCCTTATTTTTCTCAGAAAGAATATGCATTCCTTCAAAGAAGCAAAATAATCTCATTTTTCAATGCTAAGAGAGATTTTTTTATGTAATTATTCTTACTAAAATTTTAAAGACCAGAATTTGAGAAATGAAAATGTGTTTTCTGAAACCAGATTGAAGCCTATTTTATCTTGTATTACAAATCGATTGCTTAGCTTAATTCAAGTCTTGGATGAGATCTGCGTATAAAAATATAAATAAAATAAAAAAAAAAACATTTTTTTTTTTGTGCTAAATCTCTCTCTCTCTCTCTCTCTCTCTCTCTCTCTCTCTCTCTCTCTCTCTCTCTCTCTCTCTCTCTCTCTCTCTCTCTCTCTCTCTCTCTCTCTCTCTCTCTCTCTCTCTCTCTCTCTCTCTCTCTCTCTCTCTCTCTCTCTCTCTCTCTTTTTTTTTTTTTTTCTCTCACAACCGAACTCAAGATTGTTTAACCTGGAATCATTCAAACAAGAGATATTGTGCATCGCACGCAAAGTAGGTGTCAATTCCTTTATTGCTAAAATCCGAAAGTTGAAAACAGTAGTAAGAGGAAATGTCCAAAACAACATTTTTTTTACAGTCTGTAATTTCTATATTTATTGGTCTTGACAACTTTGTAGCAAACTCTCCTTTTGAGAATGCTAATCTCATCAGTCTTATTTCATCACCAGCTGGAATTCTACCCTCGTCTATTAAGTCAATATCCCATACCCTCCTTCCGCTTTTAAGTGCAGTAAGACTTCACCTGAGATTATATTTGTTTGGGTGCCTAGAAATTTGTCATTTTTGAAAACTAACTACATTGTTTCTCCGAGTTTGTTCTGAGCTCAATATACAAAACTAATGTTTCCTCTCTGTAGTAAGTGTGGATATATTCACTCAATTCATATGAAGGGTATTCATTTTGATCTGCTTAATTATTTTCTGACTGATAGGTTTCACTTGCTCATTGTATTTTGCTTTTGACTCAATCGTTGGTTCTCAGATTTTTGATCATCGGAATTTTATTCCGTTCGTTTTGTTTGCTAATTTGACCTTGACTTTTAGATCCAACTGGTGGTGATAATGTTTCTCATCTCACTTATTTTAATGTGATCCTCAGCCTTTATTAAAGACTATGGTTGATCATGCTTGGTGGCTTTTCATATACTCAAGACCTGCGACAGGACGTGACATTCGTCAATGCTTTCGATACTCTCATCTCTTGCACCGATCATAGAATATTCTTACTCTTTTCTAATTTTTCCATACATTCTCAAAGTTTGGTTCTTTTTATACTTTCATCACTGAACTCAATTTGTATTCATATAATTCACTCAAAGACAAAAATTAGATTAACCAATCTTCTTCTTATTTCAGATTTGTTCATTCCCCTCTGATTCTTAGTTTTCCCTTACCTTAATCTTTGTAATCCTCTTATCACTTACCCTGATAGAACTTACGAGTGCAGTTGTCCCCTTTTCTTTATTTCTGTTTTGAATGAAATATCGTTTAGAGGTTTAATGCTGGTACAATTCCAAAGATCTTCATCTGTCAAGGAAATGACAATCAGATTGAACACAAGAAGGGAATTCATCACAATTGCATAGCTACCAAAACATTTCTCTTTCTAGCTTAGCCTAAAAAGACTTGAGATAAAGTGTTCCAACTCTGTCAGCTTATAATTTGACTAAGTTACATTCATTTTCTATAATTTTATAGTTTCTTATGAGATCTGTTTTGTATTAAAGCCGTTATCGTTTTTGTCACTTGTGCTTACGTTCGATAAGAAATGCTAACCCAGTTTTAGCACGAATTTTGTACATAAACGAACGTTTGTTTACAAATATTTTGATCAGCTTTTGTGATGGAGCACGTGGTTTTGGAATAAACAGAAATAAAAAAAAATAACAAATGGTTTATTTCACTTTATATTGCAAATAATTGATCAACTATTGTGATGGAGTTTATCGATTTAGAAGAAATTAGATTTAAAGCTAATTTTATAAATGAAAAATTCATCAAATCAAACGGACACCATCTTGTTTTGCTTATATTTCATAAGCACTGTCTAAATTCGGAAAGCATGGGAAAGAGCAGCCTTACAGAATTTAGGAAATTCTTTACGTTTGGTGAGCATTTTCCTAGTGCTAAATTTGACAAAAACGAACGCAAAACTTTAGCATTTCCTACGTTTCGTAAGCACAAATGCAAAAACGAAAACGGCTTAAAATAAGAAAAGTGTCAATCAACAAAACAACAAACAAACAACTCTTAAAGTCATGACAATGAAATTACAGATCTTTGTCTATTTTTCTCTTTCTTTGAGCTGTGTGTTTGCAACAGCCAAATTAAGAGGTGCGTTCATGACGGTGATAAGACAATTGGATACCCTAGGTCCTCGGACATAGGTCATACATTATGGCAATGCTCTAGAGATGTATCTTTCTAACCCTTTATTCATTAACTCACTAGACTTTATTATCATATAACGAAAAGTAGATGGAAGAAAATGTACATTTAAAGTATTGCTAAATTTTCAATCAGCTGTACATTATATATATATATATATATATATATATATATATATATATATATATATATATATATATATATATATATATATATACTATATATATATATATATATATATATATATATA